>JAJIBD010025329.1:0-66021 GCA_021461705.1 Cryptotis parvus | reverse complement strand
AAAAAAAAGCTTCTGCACCTCAAAAGAAAATTGCCAAGATACAGAGACAGTCCACAGAATGGGAAAGAATAATCACCCAATACTCATCCAGTAAGGGGTTAATATCCAGGATATATCAGGCACTGGCAGAACTTTACAAGAAGAAAACATCCAACCCCATCAAAAAATGGGGAGAAGAAATAAACAGAAACTTTAACAAGAAAGAAATTTGAATGGCCAAAAGGCATATGAAAAAAATGCTCATCATCACTAATCATCAGAGAGATACAAATCAAAACAACAATGAAATATCATCTCACACCACAGAGACTGGTGCATATCCAAAAGAGTAAGAACAAGTGTTGGCATGGATGCCTGAAAAGGGATTCTCATCCATTGTTGGTGGGATTGTTGACTGTTGCAACCTTTTTGGAAAACAATATGGACATTCCTCCCAAGAAAGTCTAGAAATCGAGCTCCCATTTGACCCAGCCATATCACTCTTGGGAATATACCCTGGGAAGCCAAAAACACACAGTGAAAACACCAACTGCACCTTTATTTTCATAGGAGCACTATTCACAATAGCCAGAATCTGGAAACAACCAGAGTGCCTGAGAACTGATGTCTGGATAAAGAAACTGTGGTACAGCTATACAATGAAATACTATGTAACTGTTAGGAAAAATGAAGTTATGAAATTTGCCTATAAATAGATTGACATGGAGAGGATCATGTTGAGTGAAATTAGCCAGAAGGAAAAAGACAGATATAGAATTACTGTATTTATTTGCATGACATAGATATATACACATATTATGATACCAATATCCAAGGTCAGGCGAACATGGATCAGGAGGTCTTATCATAGGTGAAAATTACACAAACGTGTGGGAGTCAGAGGTTAGGTAAGATAGAAATGGGAAGAGAGTGCTAATAATTGTCGAAAGTGCTAATACCAACCTACAACTGAGCATTAAATACAGGCAGTAAGATACACATGTTGACCTCTAAATATTTGTAAGTATTGCAATCCACAACGTGTAAGAGAAGGAAGAGAGAAAGAGAGATAGAGAAAGAGAAAGAGATAATAGACTGTCCAGGGAGGAAGACTAGGGGGACGGGGAGGGAATCGAGGACATTGGTGGTGGGAAATGGGCACTGGTAGAAGGATGGATGCTGGAACACTGTACGACGTAACCCAAGTATGAACATCTTTGTAATTGTATATCTCACACTGGTATAATTAAAATATTAAATTAAAACAAGAATCTGTCTCTATGGTTTCTTTTTTGTTTGCATTTTTTAGAATATCTTGAAACTTTTGACGGTCCTCTTTCATGTCCTTTCACAACTCTGTTCCTGCTAGAACTTCTCTCTGGAGGACTTTCAGTTTTTCTAGGCGTCTGCTGGTGCCACTTATAGCCTTAACAGATTTTAGTTCTTATATCCACAAAGTGGATCTGACAATAATATTTTGGGGCTAGTGGAAGAGTAACTTCTTCAAACTCCATCTTCATTTTATTACTTCTCAAGAACTCATTTCCAGTCACCCCCTTTCTACAACTACCTGCCTGCTTCAAAAGGGTAGAAAGAACGAGGAAGCAGATGGGGAAAAGCAGAAGGTTATAATTACTAATAATACTGCAGTGAAAGAGAGAATTTTGAGAGAGGGGAAAATTATTCCTGTTAACAATAATATTTTAAAAAACGCATATAATCAAGTGAGCATTATTAAAAATAATGTTGGTGATAAAATTAGTAACTCCTTAGAAAGCATTGAGCATTCAATACTTTTATTCTGTTAGCATAAACGAATATGATTTGTGACAAATTTTTTATATATCATAAATTTTTTGACAATTTGTTCAACCAATTTTCAGTGATGTTAATCTATCAATAATGTCCTCATAAAAGCAAGATTCTATATTATTAAAACCTATGATTTTTTCCATTAGACATGACAAAGAAACGATGTCTCAGGTCTAAATAAAAACCAACCTGCTATATAAAATATTTTATCAAGAAAATAGGTGACAGTCTAAAAACCTAAAGTTAAAGTAAAAGTGACCTTTCCATAGAAAATAATGTAATAATGTGATGTATTATAAACATATATCATAAAGATAATAAGTTCTTTGATTTGTAATAAAGTTTAAAGGCAATGGACCTCTCATTTTGTAGTCAATTGCCATACATTTCCTGTGTCTTTAAATCCAGTTCCAGGCCTAGTTACTTAGACGGCAAAGAACAATAATGGACATAACTGAAACAATAGTGATAAGCTTAGAACAGAAACCATGCAACAACGGTGTTTGGGCATAGATAAACTATACTTTCATTTTCTTTCTGTCATTTTAGTTTTGGTATCACATAATTTTGAAAGCCGAGTGCATTTATGATTTCTATTATATGATCAACTCTGACTTATCTACCTCATTTCTTGCAATAAAACCCCACTGCTCAGTTCAATCAAGTTATTTGCAGTTCTTCCAGTGTACCTTGTTTCAGGTCATATTTCCATGCCATCTCATATGCTGCTCCCTTTTTATCTGGATTGTCTTCTCTTATAAATGATAAACACTGCTTCCTCCAGGAAGCATTTTCAACTTTTGACCCCCTTTTCGGTGCTATTAATCTTCTGCACTGCCACAGCATCTTTTTTCATGGCATCACACAAACCTCAAATTTAGTTCACCTTTTCCTCTATAGGCTACAATCTCCTAACTACACCTTGCAGTACTTTGCAGGCTCAAAAGCATGTAAAGAATGGTGGTTGACGTCACTGTGTCCATGGAAAGGAAGTAACAGAAACAACATAAATTACCTAAGGATTACATAGAAACATTGTTTTCTAGCATTTAGCATAATTTCACATATACTCTTAAATAGAGTTAACTAGGCACTTAACCAAACAACATAAGGTGTCATTATGTGCATTTTCCACATGCAGATGACAGAATTTAAAAACAACCATAATAGAAATAAAGCATTTTAATAATTAAAGTATGCTACATAATAAGATAAATATATAATGATTTTCTATAAGATGAATATTAATTCGAAAAATAATTTATTAATTTGGTTCATATCCAATAGAGGAAGAAGTGGAGGTAGGATTTAAATGCACACTTGTCGATCTGTCGTGTTTTCACCCACTGTAAGGAATACGGGGTTTACTGTTTTACTATTGCTCTTATATGTTCCTATGGAGAACTTGAAAGACATTAAGAGTTGATTCCCAGTAATGATTAAACAAATGTGATCTACAAGGTGTGTGCTGAGTTTATATGCCTAAGCCTTATCTTCTTAATGGCAGCTTTCACCTCTTGATTCCTTAATGTGTAAATAATAGGGTTTAATAGAGGTGTGAATATTGTATAAAACACAGAGAGAATTTTATCTACATTGTATCTGCTGAAGGGCCATACATAGATAAAGACACATGGGGCAAAAAACAGAGTCACAACTGTGATATGTGCTGAAAGAGTAGAGAAGGCCTTAGACGAACTACCAGCAGCGCGATGTCTAACTGAATATATGATGATTGTGTAGGAGATAAGCAAGAGGATGAAGCAGATCAGGGACAAGAGACCACTGTCAGCAATGACCAGGAGCTGTATCACATAGGTGTCCTTGCAGGCAAGTTTGATCACCAGGGGAGATCACAGAAAAAGCTATCTATGACATTGGGACCACAGAAGGGCAAATTCAGCATGAAAGCCATTTGACTAGATGAGTGCACAAATCCAACTGTATAAGAGGATAGTATTAGCCCAAGGAGCACCCGTGGGTTCATGATGGTCATATAATGGAGGGGTTTGCATATGGCCACATACCTGTCTATTGCCATGGCTACAAGAAGCATCATCTCACTCCCACCTAGGAGATGCATGAAGAACATCTGAGAATAACATCCCCACCAGGAAATGGTCTTCTTTACTCGGAGAAAATCCACAATCATCTTAGGAGTAGCAAAGGAAGCCAGGATCATATCAATACAAGAGAGATTGATAAGCAGAAAATACATTGGTGTCTGAAGATGTGAGTCAAAGGTCACCGTGACCAAGATGAGGAGGTTTCCTAACACAATCCCAATATAGACTGCCAGAAATCCCAGGAAGAATAAAATCTGAATATTTTGAGATTTGGATAGTCCCAGCAAAATAAATTCTGTTACCACTGAATAGTTTGCCTTTTCCATGACATCAATTTAACCCATAACAATCTAATTGAGTGATAACAAGATACAGGAAAATGATTTTTAAAGCAAGAATAGTTCGTGTTGATTTAAAACTTTTATTACAAGACCTGTTACTTTTGAGAATATTTGTAGTCAGTGATTTCCTAAATGACTCAGAAAAGTGTATCAAATAGTCAGTAGAATTCAGAATTTACATTTCTGAAAGACAAAAATGAAAAGCAGTTTATGAAACCACAATTATGGAGATTGTGAACATGTAAACAGAAGACTTCAATACAACATTTAGCTAACCTACTCATGGACGACGGTTTTTTTAATCAGAAATATATGTATTTATTTAGACTTTCGGGGTCACACTCAGTGATGCTCAGGGGTTATTCCTGGCTCTACAATCTGGAATTACTCCTAGCGGTGCCTGGGGGACCATCTGGGTTGCCAGAAATTAAACCTGGGATGGCCAAGTGCAAGGCAAATGCCCTCCCCACTGTACTATCGTTCTAGCCTCAAGAAAGAATTGTATTTGCAAAAATAAGAATAATGAAGTGGGAGTTCATGTTAAAAAGTTTTTTACATGGAAAAAAAGAAACCTAGGCTAAAAAAAGAAGGCATACTACTTATTGGGAAAAGTTATTCAGACAGTGCTTCAGGAAAAGGACTAATAACCCAAATCTATAAAGCACTCACAAAGCTCAGCAACAAATAAACCAATAACCCCTAAAAATGTGGAGAAGAGATAGAAACTTCAATGAAAAAGATATATGGAGGTCAATAAGCATATGTAAAAAGTGTGATTGCCTAGTATCAGTAAAACCAAAAGCAAAATAATAATGAAGCATTATCTCACACCAATGATTAAGGCATACCTCAAAAAAGAGAAAGAAATAAACAGGAAACAAATGTTGGTGGGGGTGTCAAAAAAGGATCCCTCATTTTTTGTTGGTGGAAATGTCATCTGGTCTAGTCCCTATGAAAGGCAAAAATCAAGATGTCTAAAAAATAAAGTAAAAATGGACCTCTCAATTGACCTTGCTGTTCTACTTCTAGGTGGGACACAAAAAATACAAAAACATTAATTAAAAAAGATATACTAACACCTATGCTTATTATACTGTTTTGTACTATAGCGAGGATATGCAAGAACCACAAATGTCCACAGATAAAAGGATTAAATAAGTTATTGTATATACAGAATGGAATATCATGCAGCCACAAAATAAAGTTATGCTGTTTATATGGTATTGAAGTGTACCGAACTAATAAAGTAAAATAGAGGTAAAGCATATAGGATAATAATCTCATTACTTGTCCTTCACTTGTCTGCTTGTTCATCGATTTGCTCAAGCGGGTGCCAATAGCATTCCATTTGTCCCTGTTTACGCGCTAGTATAGCCTAAGGGCCTCTGCTCACTCCAGGAACATGAAGAGCCTCAAACCATTCCTTCAGGTCATAGAAATGAGGTCTATTATTATTACTGGCTACTAGATGGGTAGCTTGCCAGGCTCTGCTGTGTGGGTGCTCAAAGTTTTTGCATTTATTGCTATTGTGATAATTAGAACAAATCAAGGGTACGACAATCACTATCTTTCTGTTCATCATCAATTTGCTCAAGCAGGCTCCAGTAACATCTCCATATGTCCTGTCTCATGCTAGTAAAGCCCAAGGGCATCTGCTCGCTCCAGGAACATAAAGAGCCTCAACCCATTGTATTAGGTCATGGGAATGACCTAACATAATTGTTACTGGTATTTGGCATATCAAATACGACATGAGCAGTTTGCCAGGCTTGCCCCTGAAGGTGGCATACTCTTGTAGTCACCTCTAAATACAGCATTTATCGGCCGCACAAGTTGGTCTGTGATAGGTTCGTCTGCTGGATGGAGTTCTGACAAGAGAGAGGTCCGGATGTGGAAAATGGCAGCCCTCATAGAGTGGGATGGGTCATCTGGCTAGTTGAGAAGCTCTGCTGGGGTAGTGGGTCAGGGCTAGAACCCACCATCCCTCCCCTGGCTCCTCATGAGTGGCTGGGCACAGGGAGAGCTGGTAGCAGCTCTGCCCCATGACTGTGAGTATCACAGACAATATCAACCCATAATAAATACTAGACACTGAATTATAGATTTGAGAGTGCTGAGTTTGGGAAACAGGGGTGTGTGTGTGTGTGTGTGTGTGTGTGTGTGTGTGTGTGTGAGTGACAATTAAGTTGACTGGAAGTAACAATGAGACATTGTGAAAATTTTGAAAACAAGAGTGGTGGGCCAACAATGAAAGTCAATGTGTGTACCCCAAACTAATAACTGTCAATCAACAACTAATGGGAAGTGAGGAATAGGTTAGACCAGAGATGATATAAGGATAGTGTGGAGGGTCAGTGGGCACCTTAATGTGTCAGTGGGCACAGTAAATTGTGAACATTTTGGCAATTATGCATTTTTTATATAAATACCATAAATACCGTAGAATATCACAAGCCCTGCTTGTCGGAGTCCCACCCTACAGTAGTCTATTTCAAGCCCAGGTATGCCTGATCCAGAGACTCAGATACATGGGGCAGAGCTGCTACCAGCTCTCCCCTGTGCCCAACTGATCATGAGGCATCCAGGAGGGAAGGCGGGTTCTAGCCCTGGCCCGCCACCCCAGCAGAGCCTCTACAAGAAGCCAGAAGAACCCACACATCATGATGGCTGCCATTTTCAACATCTGGACTTCACAGCTCGTCAGAACTCCACCCAGCAGAAAAGCTGATCTTTTCCTTCTCACGTAGCAGCTTTACGGCCATGCAGTTCATCAATAAATGAGCAAGATGAGAAGCTGCTACAAGAGTATCCCACCCACATGGCAGAGCCTGGAAAACTACCCAATTTATTTAATATGCCAAAAACCAGTAACAATTATAGACCTCATTCCCATGACCTGAAGGAACGGTTTGAGGCTCTTCATGTTCCTGGAGTGAGCAGATGCCCTTGGGCTACACTAGCATGTGACAGGATATATGGAGATGTTACTGGTGCCTGCTGGAGCAAATCGATAAACAATGGGAAGACAAGTGACAAGTGACCATAAATATTAAAACCATTTTAACACTATTACCTAAATAACAAAAACTAAAGTAAAATATATTAATAGAAATACATTATATAAAAAGCACATGTCCTTTTCCTGTATCAACAGTTTAGTGAAATTAACTCCCTCAGTCATCAGAATCATCTCTCAATCAAAGTATATGTGTACATTCTATAAAGACATGTTTTTTTCCTGTACCAGCAGTTTCCTGAAAATAACTCTCTCAAAAAATCAGAAAATCAAAGAGGAGAGATTATAAGTCTGTACATTTTGCTTTTTTTTGAGACAACCCCATGGGTACATGTATCTAATTGGGTGATCTTTTTAACCACATAAACATAGCCTGTAATCAGTTTACTACCCCAAGAAACTTGGATTAATATTAGGCACTAAATCACATAAAGTATATATATATTCATTTCCGTGTCTAGAAAAGTTATGGTTCTTTTTCTGTATTATGCCTAACATTTTAAACATATTAGGTTTCCATATTGATGCTTCTTTTTAAAATCTAATTTTTGAAGTCATATTTTAAGAAAGCAAGACTTTTTAAATATACACAAGTGCTTATAAATATTATAGGCATCTGGAATAATGAATGGCATTCAAATATGTATTGAATTAAGTGCTTAACAATCATTTATATTCAGAAAATAGATTCTAATCAGCTGTACTGGGGACTGAGAGATAGTATAAGTTAAGGCACATGCCTTGCATGTGGCTGACCCTGGTTCAATCTACTATACCACACATGGTCTCCCATTCATCACTTATAACATCACTTATAACATCACTTATCCCATTCATCACTTATAACCTTATAACATCCTGTACATCCACCATCCTGGTGAATGCCCCAGGAAATCCCCAGCACTATTAGGCACAGGCATTAGCACCACATCTTTGATGTCTTGCCATTATTGAATTGCTGTCCTGATTGATCAAGAATTCCTGGAAGAGAGGCTGGAGTGGAAGCATAGCAGGTAGGGTGTTTGCCTTTCATGTAGTCTATCTAGCTTCAATCCCCGGCATCCCATATTGTCCCCTGAGCAGGAGTAAATCCAGAGCAAAGAGACAGGAGAAACCCTGAGCAATGCCGGATGTGACCCAAAACGGTAAAAAATAATAATAATAAAATAAAAACCCAAAAAAAGAATTCCTGGAAAAGGCCTCCATGACTCCTAAGCATCTGTGCCCTCAACAATAACAACAAAAGTTAAATTAATTATACAGCAAACCACAGAAACTGAAACTTGAATCATAAATATTTTTAGTCTAAACTTGAGTTTTGAAGAAGCAATTTTAACAGAAGTAGAATAATCTAAAATATAATTATTATCAACCTAGAACTGAGTATTGAAGGTAGAAAAGGGATATACACGATAACCCCTAAATGTACGTATTGCAAGGCACAATGTTTAAGAGGAGGGAGACCAGGCAGGGGGAGAAAGAGAAAGTAAAGAGAAAAGAACCTGCCATAGAGGCAGGCTAGGGGAGGGGGTGGGAATCAGGGGACATAGGTGGTGGGAAATGTGCACTGGTGGAGGGATGGGTGTAGGAACACTATATGACTGAAATCCAATCATGAACAGTTTTGTAATTGTTTATATCACGGTGGTATAATGCAATTTTTTAAAAAGTCAACAAAAATTTTAATGTAATTATTATGTGGTCTTCCTTGCTACTTTTTGTTTGCTTTGGAAGCCACACCAAGAGGTGCTCAGGGGCTACTCTGGATGTGGTGCTTGCAGGTTATTCCTATTGATGCTTCGGGAACAATGTGATTCTGGAGATTGAACTAATGCTTTCTGCATGAGGAGCATAAACTTTCAATTCTGTTCCAGGTGATCAAGCAATCTCTTGTGTCCCTACTTCATTTTTAAGTAACTTACACTAATGGACAAAATTTTTAAATTCATGTCAGATGTAATGAAATAAAAACTATTAGAATTTGTTTCTTGGATCATTTATTTTTTTTTTTTCATAATACGCTTATGTTCAAGGTTTACTCCTGGCTCTATATGCAAACAACTACTCCTGATGGTGAATGGGGGACCATATGGGATTGAACTAGGGATTGAACATTGGTCAGCAATGTGCAAGGCAAGTTCTCTGCCCCTTATCTCTCTAGTTCCAAATTTTTAAGAAAACCAATATACACAATCATGCTGGATATATGTGTATGCGTAATATGTTGCATTTCTATATTAATATATATTATTTAGATAACTGTTCATATTATATGCAGCTATTTTCCTGGAGTTTGTAGTTTAATAATTAAATAAATATGCATGACACATAGAAATTTATAATCTTATAGCTATATAGAATTTCATCTTAACATGACAGTTCAGAAATAAAACATTATTTATTTTATCAATTCCTCTATTTTCTTGTTTTCACATTTAGTCCTTTGTTCATTTTATAAATATAGTACTGCTTATTAGTATTAAGCATTCAAACGATGCTAGAGAGTACAGAAAGTAATCCTTGCTTATGATTAACCTGCATTTAGTCTCCGGCACCCAATATATTCCCTCAAGTCCCTCCAGGAGTGATCCCTGAGCATACTACCAGGCTAAGCATTGAGAACTACTGGGTGTGGCCATAAAAAAATAAACTTCTACTTCGGTTAAAAAAAACCCAAACCCTATTAATTTCTACATTCTCCATACACTTTTCTCTCTCCTCTCTTGTTTTCCTTCCCTTTTTTAAAAGATGGTACCTCTTCAGGCGAAATGTGGATCAGGAGGTCTTGCCAAAGGTTGAAACTACCACAAATGTGTGGGAGCAGAGGTTAGGTAAGACAGGGAAAGGAACAGTGGACCAATGATTGTCGAAAGTCTATTACAATCCACAACATGTAAGAGAGGGAAGAGAGAGAGTGAGTGAGAGAGAGAGAGAGAGAGAGAGAAGAGAGAGAAAAGAGATGGAGAACCTGCCATGGAGGCAGGCTAGGGGAGGGGAGGGAATTGGGGACATTGGTGGTGGGAGGTGGGCACTGGTGGAGGGATGGGTGCTGGAACACTGTATGGCTGAAACCCAAACATGAACATTTTTGTAATTGTCAAAAATAAATTAAAAAAAATAAAAAAGGGTACCTCAATGCCTCTTTCTAATAAAACATTCCTTACACATAAAACTCAAAATTTTCAACCTATGCATGATTCCTTTCATGTTTTCTAACAGTCATTACTTTCTAGGTATATTATATATATTGATTATTAAAATTCCAAAATTCATTACTCAAAATTTGTTTTAATTCTAGCACTTTCACTTCTAGTGTGGTGATTCTTCTAGTAAATCAAGACACAAGAATTTTGAAGGCAGCATTTTAGTTCTAATTAGATGCAGTTAATGTAATTGATTAAAAGTTAAAATATACAGAATATAATAGTCATCAAAATATGAGAAAAGAAAACTTTTTGACTATTAAAGTGTCCTAATTTTACAAAACATATCCCATCTAAGTTCATATTTTATTTGTAATTATAATATATAAAATAAAATATTATAGTCTATCTTGGTTTTAGTCTGACAAAAATCATGTTCTTATCCACACATTCCTAAGAAAAATTAAAAATAAAGAACAGAAAAACTGATTCATTGAATTTGATAGTTTTATTAGCACAAGGGAGTAACAAATTTCTTTGAAAACAAAGTGTACAATTATTTCTTGAATAATCCCTCTTTACAGTGAACTAAATTAAAATGCTTAACATTTTAACAGGTAATAATATTGACTGAAAAGTTTGACATGGGAACTGTTTTGCAAGTGGAAAGTAAAGTCTATTGAATTGTATTAAATGAATTTAATTAATCATTTAATTTGCCCATGTGACACCTTAAAATAATAATATACTATGCTCGGCAATTGGAATAATAATTACCTTCTAGAGTTCTATTATATTGTTCAACTTTTAGGTCTTTAATCTGTTATTAAAAGCCAAGTTATAGGATTGCTGCTATATTGCTTTTTTGTATGTTAAAGCATTTCCCGATACTTACCAGTTCCATAAACGTTTTAGAATATTATTTGATCAAGGCACACTGAACTTAGCTTCTCTCTCCCAAACTGAAAAATGGTTTTACCTTATATAATGACACGCTTTCCTGAAAAAAAAAAGTATCATAGTTATAGAGGGCAGTAATAAAGAAATGTTCTATTTTGAGATCTAACAATACCCAACTGATGTTCAAGTCTCAGTGGGAATTATTAAAGATGCCACGTTTCTTCCATAAATTACAAGAGAGAAAATTCTTCTCTGGCATTGCATTACTATATATTGATAAGTTTGCTTATGGTAAATAGTTAAGGCGAACAATATAAAACCATTACTGTCCAGAGTGCTCCAGTACAAAAAATTATCTAGAGTACTAAATAGCATGAACTATAATAATGTAACTAATATTTATATACACTAACAGTAGGTCTAGCACTATTTTTAGGCAGAACATGATTATAATAAATGTCAGAAGACCTAAATATATAAAGCTGGGACACTGACTTTCCCCCCCTACTTCATCATTCCCACTCCCAGTTCCAAGAAACTTTTCCTATTTTGATATTCCCTTTCTCTCTCTTTAATATGCCATTGAAAAAAATACATTCAACCAGTTATAGTGGCCTGACTTTCATGCCTACACTCTCCGCTTTTGAAGTAACACATTTCTTTTACTGATTTTCAACGAAAGATAAAGTAAGGGGTGTCTTCGACTGCACTTCAGGTTTTTGTATTTGATATGCAATATAACCTAGTCTTAGGTCATTCGATGACCTAAAAATGTGAGGCTCTTTAGTCCTGTACAAGCCATGCTGTCTCGGACATGAGATTCTTCAAATGATGATCAAGGGAATGTGTTCATATCGTACTGATGATGATAGTAAAATGCTTTATCCAATCAGAGAAATTGTATCCCAATGAAGTCCAATTCTAGACTATAATGTTTTAAACACTTACTTGTATTCTTGGTTATTACTTATCTGAGATGTGTAAATCCTATATATGAATAGATAACTACTTTATTGATTATTTTAATCTTTCTATCTTAATGTTGTTAGTGGAGCTTAGTTGACGCTACACTTTCTTCTCAGTAATACTGGTGTGGTCCTACTGGGATGTTAATATGTTAACACGAAAGTAGGTTATCTTGTGCTAGCGGGTTCTTGAGAAGTGTATGAAAGATTTAAATGTAAAAATCAGAAGGTTGAAAGTTAGTTTATTGTACAGGTGATTCCAGGTCCCTCCACAAATGTCTAGGCCTCTTGGTTACCCATGAATGAATTCCTGGTCCTGTCACACACAATCTACTCGTCTCCCATGAATGATGACCTGATCCTGTTCCTGCTCTCTGTGCTGTGTATGTTCTCTCAGACTCAGGCCAAAGCCACATGCAAGTGCCAAGGTCCCTGTGCTCCATACCTACCGCTGTGCCTCCCAACTATACCCCAGCAGCCCCTGTTATCCTGTCACAGCTTTCCTTAGTCTTCAGCCACAACCCTATGCACGTGGATGAGACTTCTGTGACCAGTAATTGCCGTTACCTGATCATCCATGCCCTGCCAAAACCTGAGTTATCCTGGGCATCCAAGCCCTACCATAACCTGGACCTCTGAACCTCTGGGCCTCTGAGCAGATACATGCCTGTATCTGCCCTGCCTAGCCTTCAGCATCCTACTTATACTGGTCCCTGTACCTGGGCATGCCCCTCTTCCTGATCAGGGGAGGGAGAGAGGGAGCAGCCAGCCAGAGAGAGAGAGAGAGAGAGAGAGAGAGAGAGAGAGAGAGAGAGAGAGAGGAAGAGCCTGGAGTTACCCTTTATTTGCTGCCAAATCCCACCCCCAGGTGTCCCCTTCTACATTCTGATTGGCTACCTATTCCATGGGTGTGATTGACTACCTGTGACTGGCACCTTCCTCCTAAGCTCCTGCTAAGGAATTGTAGAGTTTGGAGATGAAGATGCAGAATATTTAACTGGACAGTAAATTTGCTTTTTGCCAGCAGTGGGGCATAGATGTTGTTGCCTGGACTTCTGGATGTACATGGAAGTAGGGGGAAATGACCTACCCAGACTCCAAGAACACCTGAGGTTTTCAGCCAAAAAAGACTCAGTGTACCTGAAATTTTTGGCAGATTGGCATGTCCCCATATTAAATCCTTGGAGCTCAGTTCTGAGATGGTGAGGTCCAGTTGGAGACAGCAAGCTGCAGCTGCTGGAGTGTGAGGTCAAAATTTTTCTTTTTTGTTAGGGACCAAGGGAGTCTCTGTCACCTCAGGGGTGATATGGGCACCAACAAATAATTCAAAAGACCTTTTATCAGGGATCAAGTTCTCTGGTCACCTCAGAGGCCGGTGATTGATGGACAAAAATTCACCAAAGTTCAAATAATTCAAAAGACCTTTTATTTATCAGCAATAGTTAAAAACACACTCTGCTATCATAATCCAAGGCAATCTGCTATTACAATCCAAAATGACTTTTATTTACCACCATCAGTTAAAAACACAGTGCACTATCACTATCCAAGTCAAGAGATTCTCCCAGACCTAGAGCTCCTGGACAGCCCTCTGACCTTGTGCTCTTGCCAAGATGTCACCTGCCAAGTGATCCTTTTTCCCCCAAAGAGCAGCTTTTTCTCACCCAAAGGCATCAAGCAGACAAAAAAAAAAAACAGCAAGCCCCAAGCAAGAGAGCCAAAAAGCAAGCAAGCAAACCTCTCCTGCTGCTGGCTTTTTACAAAGTAAAAAATAGCACTCTCATGCAAATCTCCAAGTAAACCACCTCTCTGGCCTAGGTCTTAACAAATGCTAATGTCTGATCCCAACAAAGTTGCCTTCTCATATCAGCTCTTTTTGCAAAATACCTAAAGAGGTATTAAAAGAATCATACCTAATACCCATATATAATTTCATACTATATTCTCCATACTAGATCAATATCTCCATCCCCACAATTTCCTTGTCCTATATGCTCTACTCAAGGGTGCTCTATACTTTATTTACTGAGAGGATATTACAAGCCCCCTTTGGATAGGCTACCATGACCTCTCCTTTAATCTTTGCAGAGCTATTTCTAAAAGTGTTCCATCTCTTAGTCAGGGTGGATATGAGGAAATATTATCAATCTAGACATTCTTGGTGGTGATAGTAGAAATTACGAGGATATTACAGGAGTTATTAACTTAGAACCAAACTATCACTATCCTACCATAACCAAACTACCGGCCTGTATTTTCTACCCTCTATCAGTGTTACACAAAAGAAAGATCTCTTTAGCATCAAGCCCTGGATTAAAGCCATGTAAAGGCTTGAGCAGCAAAGACCCAGAGCCAATTATGGTGTGGTGTCAGCCAACATTTTTAATATCTAAAGATAGCTTGAATAGTTTCCAGGAAAATATTTTTAGCTTTTTATTTTTTTTGTATAGAAAATGTCCATTTTTCTCAAAATTTTTAAAATTTTTAAATTATTAATTTTTTGGGGGTCACACCTGGCAATGCTCAGGGGTTCTCCTGGCTCTGCACTCAGGAATTACTCCTGGCAGTGCTCGGGGACCATATGGGATGCAGGGGATCGAACCCTGCAGAGCCAGGGCTTTGAGCCAGCCACGTGTCAAGGCAAACGCCCTACCCGCTGGGCTATAGCTCCGGCCCCCACATGGCACAGCCTGGCAAGCTACCTGTGTTGTATTTGATATACCGGATACCAGTAACAATTATAGACCTCATTGCCATGACCTGATGGAATGGTTTGAGGCTCTTTATGTTCCTGGAGCAAGCAGGTTCCCTTGGGCTCTACTTGCATGAGACAGGTCATATGGAGATGTTACTGGTGCCCGCTCGAGCAAATCGAAGATAAATGGGAAGATAAACAAAAAAATAAACATAAACAAATTATTCATTATCAGTTGTAGCTATGGTATAGCTATGAGACTTGGGAACAAGGAGACTATCTTGAAAACTAGGTAGGGCTAATGACTAAAAGACTCAACTCCCTGGATAAGCTGGGAGATACCATCCAAGTGGATCACACACTTATGGTCATATGACAAAGATTATTGGTGCTAACAATGGCTATAGAGGGGCAGAAAGGATGCATTATATGTGAATCATAAGATGGAAGAAGAATCAGAAATTTATGGTTTACATGAGCTTGAAGGGATGGAGATGGAATGTCATGAGGTGCTACTGGGCTTTTTTTTTTTTTTTTGCTTTTTGAGTCACACCCAGCAATGCTCAAAGGTTACTCCTGGCTCCGCACTCAGCAATTACTCTGTCAGTGCTCAGTAACCACATGGGATATAGTATATAGAAACTGGGTAGGCCAAATGCAAGGCAAACATCCAAGGTTAATGCCCTACCCACCGTACTATCACTCTGGCCCAATCATGGGACTTCTGTGATATAATGCAGAGATAGAGCAATGAGTTTTCAGACACTACAAGGTTTGGCTCTTCCTTTCTCAAACCCCTGGCGCAGGCAATTGCAAAGCTACAGAGCCATACTAATAGTAGGGAAATGCCAGTTTTCCTGGCAACATTTGGCCTCCATCAAGGTGGTGTTCTGGGTTTGGCCACAAATATGACAGTCAGGTGATCAGGGATCTGCTCCAGGAAGAACTCCAACAATTAGAATTAATTGTATGCCTTCTGATTTTAATTGGTTCTTGTAATAATCCAAATTTTGTGTTCTGATCTGTCTATATCCTAAAATTTTTGAACACTTTCTAAAAGTTTTTATTATCCCCAGTCATTTCATAACTTATTTCTATTATCACTTGATATTTTAATACATCATTGAGACAGTTAAATTTTCTCCAACACTTTCAGTTTCTACATTAGTTTAAATACTTTTTATTATTCCAGTCCAATGTTTTATGTTTGTGTATGAAGTTATATAATAAAGGAATTTTCATTTTATATATTGTATATTACTAGAATATTTAAAAATATTGCTTGAATTAAAATTATATATTATTGAATATTTGGCTTATATATTGTACAATGTGCTTTGGGTGGGTTTGTGGCCCCATGCAGTGCTGCTCAGAACTTGCCCTAGCACTACATTCAGGGATCACATCTAAATGGCTTGAAGGATCATATGGGATACTGGGGAATGAATCCATGTGGGCAGTGTTCAAGGCGAGTACTATCTTCTGTACTATATCATTGGTATATTACATTTTTAAAACTTAATTAGAAAATAAAGTTTTTTTATCATTTACTTACTTTTATTCTCAGATAACATTGGTTTGTAACACCATTAATGTTTATGTAATTTAGTAGTACATGCTACCACATCATACTCACCGTTATTATTCTAATATTATCTAACACAGTCCATTGAACCCTTTTTGTCCACTCCCTCATTCTTGGTAACTTAAGTTTTGTATGTCAGTCTAAAAGTTTGTTTTCATAGGGCATTGTCTATTTCCTTAATATGTTTTCTTTTATACTATATATGTGTGATCATGAGGTATTTGCATTTCTCTTTGATCATTCACTTAGAATGAGTCCCAGTTGATTACATAAATGATTTCCTCTTTTATTATAGCTGAGTAAGACTGAACTGTGCATTATGCAATTTTATTTATCTGTTGTAGGACATATGAAAAAATTTATAGTCTTTGCTTAAAAAGACAATGGAATATTGTTCAACATAAACTAAAGTTATTTAAAATTCCATAAATGTATCTTAGAAAGATATTATAAAATGCTAAAACATATCTACTTAGAATATTTTATAAAGTAAAACCAGATGAATGATAGTATATATAGCAGAAGCTTATAAATTGTAAACATTCTAAAATTACAGACAATAAGAAAATATATTTCATACTGTAAACCCAAGGGAGGTAAATACAAGAAAAACACAAAATCAGGGGCCCTAGAGATAGCATAGCAGGTAGGACACTTAACTCCTACACTGGCAATTTGGGTTTGATCCCCAGCACCCTTTATGCTTGTTCCCCAGGTGTGCTCATGTATGAAAACTGCTGCTTTTCCTGCCATCTGCCAGGATACTGGGCCCTTTTATGTTTTAGTTATTTCCCCTTTGGGGTTTTCTTCTTTGCTACTTGAATAGTTTTCTTCTAGTCAGGCAGGATTTAATGTGACCTATTGTATTCATTAGATTTCCTGGTGCTCTGCTTTGATTGGTCCTCCAGAAGCAATGGAACTGAATCTTCATAGTTGCATTTCCATGATATCACTATGGCTCAGATATACTTGTTCATTTCTAGGTTTTAAAAAATTTCACGGCTCTACTAATATTCAGTGTTTTTGATGGTCACCTTGCAATCATAACGATCCTAAGGACAATTGCAATATCAATACCAAAAGGCTGAGACTAAGCCAAAACACTAAAGGAGACAATAATATATATTTTTATAGTCACATTTAATAGAAAATATATAAAGCACATGGTAACAAATATAAAAAGGGATACTGAAAAACACATAGTATGTGTAAATTTAAGGTAAATTCTTTCTGAACTTGGATTAAATAAATATGGGTGGAAATAAAAACACAGAGGTGTGTGGTATTTTCCCTTCCACATACTCACCCTTGCCATCACCCACATGCACAGAGGATATGACCTTGGTAGGCTGTGCAACATCCCTTGGCTTTGGATATCCTCCAGCTGGCCTCCGCCACCCTCTGATCCCCTGAGACATGCCATTCTGAGTGGTCAGCACTGGCATGGATGAGGGATAAAGAGCTTTCCTTCATTGTTGGTGGGAATACCAACTAGTCCAGCCTTTTGGAGAACATTATGGGCATTCCTCCAAATAGAAATTGAGCTTGCATACAGCTCAGCAATATCACTTCTGGGAATATACTCTGTGGCTTCAAAACACACAGCAGAAATGCCATTTGCACTTCTACATTTATTACAGTATCACTGTATCACTGTCTTCCCGCTGTTCTTCGATTTGCTCAAGTGGGTACCAGTAACATATCCATGTGTCCTGTCGGAAGCAAATGTAGCCCAAAAGCATCTGCTTGATCCAGGGACAGGAAGAGCCTCAAACCATTCTTCAGGTTATGGAATAAAGGTCCATAATTGTTACTGGTTTTTGGCACATCAAATAAAACACGGGTAGCTTGCCAGGCTCTGCCGTGTAGGTGGTATAATTCTCCCATGAGTATGTATCTCATTTGCTTTTCACTGTTTCTTAACCTGTTCTACACTAGAGAACCCATGTTCTTTACTGAACATGTACTATCCTGCACATCTTTCTAAGGATGTTCTGTTCAACAGAAACTATCTTGCTTCACAAATAAAAATAAATAAAAGATTAGCCTATACAAGTCTGTGTGTGTGTGTAGACACTAAGAGTTGTAGAATTTTCAAAAAAGAATTCTTAGATAGAAATAAAATCAGTAGAGTAGTGAGCTAACAAGAAAAGTAAGAGAAACTATGCAAACTCCTGTTGTATACTTGTCTTAATAGACACCATTTCAGAGAAGGTAACTCATAAAGCAATATATGACATACATATGCTGTGTACTTTATGTTAACAGTCAGCCAGGTGTGGCCACAAAGTGAACACAGAACAGCATACAAAAAAAAGAAATATCCACAATAACCAGAATGTGGAAATAACTCAAGTGTCTGAGAACATATGACTGGTCAAGGAACTTTTGTTATATCTACACAATGGGATACTATGCAGCTGTTAGAAAAATGAAGTCACGAAATTCACTTATAATGGAAGGGCATGGAGAGTATCATGCTGAGTAAAGTAAGTCATACTGACTTCACAGACATAGAATGAATACACTCATTTGTGGGATGTTAAAAATATGAAGCCAATATCCAAGGACAATATAAGCAAGGGCCAGGAATATTGGTCCATGATTGAAAGCCTGCTTCAAGTACTTGGGGAAAAGATAGTTGGGATAGGGAAGGGACTACTATAACAAAGATAGCTGTAAATGATCACTCTGGATAAGAACTGATGCTGAAAGTAGGTAAAAGAAGAAATATCCAAGGTCAGGAGAAACATGGATCAGGAGGTCTTGTCAAAGGTGGAAATTACCACAAATGTGTGGGAGCAGAGGTTAGGTAAGACAGAGAAGGGAACAGAGTGCCAATAATTGTCGAAATGTAAAAAGCCTATTACCACATAGAACTTATTAAATACAGGCAAAAAGATACACATGATAACCTCTAAGTATATGCATTACAATCCACAATATGTAAGAGAAGGAAGAGAGAAAAAGAGACAGAGAGAAAGAGACAGAGAGAAAAGAGGTGGAGAACCTGCCACGGAAGCAGGGTAGGGGAAGGGGGAGGGAATTGGGGACATTGGTGGTGGGAAATGGGCACTGGTGGAGGGATGGGGGCTGGAACACTGTATGGCTGAAACCCAAAACATGAATATTTTTGTAATTGTTAAAAAAATAAAGAAATCGTGACTACAAAAAAAAATTAGAAAACCAAATATGGTAACTTCACAATATCTGTGTTTAAAACCATAATGTCCAATGGGAGAGAGGGGGTAAGAAAGAAAATGTCTAACATAGAAACAGGCTTGGGTGTGGAGGAGTGGCAGGAGGGAAAAGGGGAATTTTGGGGGTGGGGAATGTACACTGGTGGACAGATGGGTTTTGGAACATTGTATCACTGAGATTCCCCATCACCCGTGGTCACCATGGTAGGCACGGCGACTAACATCGGTCAGGAGTGGGTAATTTGCACGCCTGCTGCCTTCCTTGGATGTGGTAGCCGTTTCTCAGGCTCCCTCTCTGGAATCGAACCCTGATTCACAGACATGGGTCAGAGCTGCTACTGGCTCTCCCTGAGCCCAGCTGCTCACGAGGCACCCAGGAGGGATGGCAGGTTCTAGCCCTGGCCCGCCACCCCAGCAGAGCCTTGCAACAAGCCAGACGACCCCCCACTCCATGAGGGCCTCCATTTTCCACATCCGGACTTCTCTCTCATCAGAACTCCACCCAGCAGACCAGCCTATCACAGCCCGGCTCATCGAGTTCCACCCTGCAGCAGTCTTTTTTTAAATCCGGCTCAGGTATGCTGGTCCAGAGACTCACAGACATGGGGCAGAGCTGCCACTGGCTCTCCCTGTGCCCAGCCACTCACGAGGCACCCAGGAGGGATGGCAGGTTTTAGCCCTGGCCGCCACTACAGCAGAGCCTTGCAACAAGCCAGAAGACCCCCCCACTCCATGAGGGCCTCCATTTTCCACATCCAGACTTCTCTCTCATCAGAACTCCACCCAGCAGACCAGCCTATCACAGGTTCATCAATAAATGCTGGACTTAGAGATGACTACAAGAGTATGCTACCTGCGGCAGAGCCTGGCAAGCTACCCGTGTTGTATTTGATATGCCAAATACCAGTAACAATTATAGACCTCATTCCGAATGGATTGAGGCTCTTTATGTTCCTGGAGCAAGCAGATGCCTAGCATGAGACAGGACATATGGAGATGTTACTGGGACCCGCTTGAGCAAATTGATGATGAACGGGAAGACAGTGATACAGTGATACAGTGATCACTGAGACCCGATCTTGAACAGTCTTGAACAGTATCTTATGGAAATTCAATAAAAAAGAAACAAATGCTAATGAAAAATGTTTTAAATGTGTATGCATATAAGTAGTTCAAGTTAGTAATAAAAAGGAATATAGTAGATGCAAAATTGATAATATTTAATTTTAGCACACTAAAGGAAATTCATTTCAGCTCTAAAAACACAAATATGCTCAAAGTGAAGGTTTTTATGGAAATGGCAGTCAAAAGAAAACAGATCTAGACATTCTTTTTATTTCAAAATATTCATTTATTTATTTTTATTTCCCACTTATTAATTTATTTATTCATCTATCTATCTATCTATCTATCTATCTATCTATCTATCTATCTATCTATCTATCTATCTATCTATCTATCTATCTATCTATCTATCTATTCATCTATCTATCTATCTATCTATCTATCTATCTATCTATCTATCTACCCACCCACCACCACCTACCTACCTACCTACCTACCTACCTACCTACCTACCTACCTATCTATCTATCTATCTATCTATCTATCTATCTATCTATCTATCTATCTATCTATCTATCTATCTATCTATCTATCTATCTATCTATCTATCTATCTATCTATCTATCTATCTATCTAATCTATCTAATCTATTTATCTATCTATTTATTTTTTGCTTTTTTGGAATGCTCAGGGCTTACTTCTGGCTCTTAACTCAGGAATTACTCCTGTCGATGCTCAGGGACCACATAGGACCAGAGATCAAACTCAGGTGGACCTCGTGTAAGGCAAACACCCTACTCACTGGACTATTGTTCTGACCCCAGATCCAGACATTCTTATATTAGAAAAAAATATATTCTGCACACAAATAAGAGAATGAAATGCAAACGAACAATTAATTTGTCTATTTATGTTTTGTGGGACCTTACAATCAATTCTATGGAGACATGGGAACCACTCAGTGAGTCAGTTAATAGGTGGTCAATGATTAGGCTGCAACACAATACACTGATATGTAGGCCCAGCAGTGCTTGGGGTCAACAGATCATTCCAGCAGGATTTATAGACTTCCAGGGGTCACCATCATGCCTCCAGGAAGTGCTCAGGTGGAGGGATACAATGCTCAGGATCAAAGTCACAGCTTCACACATGTGAGATATATGCAACCCTTTGAGATATCTTTTGCAACCCAGTATATGGACATTTTAATAATGATATAGGGATCAATCCATAAGTCACATAGACTCATTATATATAGGAGCACTGAATTAAGCACATATTAATGATATAAATGAAAATATTGACAGCAGCACAATAAAAGTAAAGGTCTTTAACACCCCATCATTGGATATGTCTTATAGAAAGAAAACCAACAATGACTAGTTAGAATTAAAGGACACATTAGATCTGGTGAACTTGATAGACACACACAAATCAATCTTTAAAATTCTTCTTAATGATTTTGAGATTATCTGTTCCAGACACCAGCTTTTAAGAGTTAGTTAAAATGTTTTGTCAGAATTTATATAAGATGATTAAAATACTGTTAATATTTATGGTTCCGATGGAAGTAGTTTTGGTAATTCCACCACTGCCTAAGTGCTCCAAACCCTCCACCACTGTCCTTATTTCACTTCTACTCCCTATCTCGCTTGCTCTTCTTACTCTCCCTACTTCACAATTTGGCAACCTCAGTTCCTGTAGTCAAAGTCCAGGAGTTTGTTGTTATTAGATCTATTTCCTTGCTTTTTTATGTTGGTCATTTAACAAGGAAGAAATAAAATAAGCAATACAAATTTTACTTCCTTTTACCATAGATTATTTCTAGTATAATAAAGTACTGGAACACTTGTAAATCCAAGAAGAAACAGTTACAGAGGAAAACTGAGGAAACTCTTAGGAAACAGTTTCAATATTTTTAATTAATTGGTAGTTTTTGACCTCTGGTCAGAAGACAGGATTGATAAAATAGCTATTTAGAACAACCAAGGCTTTAAAAGTAATGTACTTTATAAAAAAAATTAGGGGGGCCTGGGTCAATCCGTTAGGCGGCGAGGGATCTGGGGAATTATATTTTCCCTTATGTCTCTAGATTATTCTTACTTTGAACTTTGAAAATTCACTATATTTTAAATAGGCACTCAGCTTTTATATTACAGCCTCAGCATCAAATAAAGAAGTTTAATATTTGTTGAATGCCTTATTCTGTCCTTTTTATGAAAACAAAACTTACCTACTAATGAGAAATTCTGAATAGTCTACCTTGCCAAATGCGTACACTTTAATTGCTGAGGGAATTCATTTACAGATACAAGGTTTTCCCTTGGTCATTAATTGACACACTTCCCATTTTATTGTATACAACTGCAAAATAAAAGAAATTTCTCCTTCATTAGAATTGGAGGTAGACAAAGAAGACTGAAGAAAGTGGGTGCAAGTGAAAGAATCCTCAGAATTTTAGTGAGAACCAGTAATAACTTCAAATAAAGCAAAGGTACAAAGCAGATAATCTAAAATAGTCTTATACTTTAATGTATTATTTAAAATATTTATTTAAACATTTTTTCAATTAAAAAAAGTAAAACATGTCAATATCTCATGTCAAAAAATAGAAAACATGTGATTTACTAAAACACTTTGAAGTATATATGATCCTATTAAATTCTTATTAACACCAAATGCTTTCCACATGCCCAAGAATTGTTCATGCATTTCTTAAGCATATTAAATTTTACATTACTATGAAAAAGTCAACTGATGATTTTTATTAATAGAGTAGAATTTTGACATTGATTTTGGCCAAAGAACCATCAGCATGGCTATCACCTTCTGATTCACCAGCAAGTAATTCTGTTTGCTGCTATATTCAAATACAATGTTTCTTCTATTTTCTGCTTCCAGGGTTTATTTTTTATCCTTGAGCAAGCATCGAACTGTCTATTATAAAGCTTTATCTTATGTCTTGATATATAGAGAGTAAATCCAGTTTTATTCTTCAAGGTTGTCTTGGGTCACCTAGGAATTTTCAAAGTAAAATAAAATGGAATAAAATAAAAGTATATTTATTGACTAGTATTTATTAATTATATTTAATGTGTTAATATTTAATATTAAATGCAATGGAATATTATATTTAATAATTGTACCTAATAAACTTTTATTTAAGAAAATAAAAGTACAGTCTACTTGTGAATTTTCAGAAAAATACTTTTGGGTTATAATGGGAGTACCCATTAGTAATAAAAATGAAAATTAGATCTATATTTATATCTACATTTGTATATAAATATTTATATATACATTGTATATATAAATATTTATATATACTAAATTCATTAGAAACCCTACAGGATTCAGTCTTGATCAAAGCTTGTCTGGTCTTTAATTTATTTTGCATATTTTTGTGTCTTCACAGTTCTGAGCATTTTCCAAACCTTTCTTCTGGGTAAATTACTCTTCCTCCTCTTCTTCACTTATTTAACTCTTTTTCTGCACCTAAATTTTAGTTTCGTCTTCCTTAAAATGAGGGTGATGGCACCACTATCTACTCATAGACTTCATATAACCCTTTGCTCTTCAATAAAATAGATTTTCTCCCATAAAGTCAATTATTTATATTTGTTATGTAATTCCTAGCATTACAACTAAGGTACAAACTACATAAAAACAAGGTATGTGCTTGATCCATAATGTGGAATGGTGCAAAGTATGTAAGAGGTCTTCATCACAACCTCTCAAGAAAAAATAGAGGACTGAATGAAATTTTCAAATAACTTGAGTGTTTTCAAATCAACTTCAAATTCAATAATAACCACTTCTTTCAACAGCTCTGGCGCATTAATTTATACCTTTATTATATATTTTTTATTTCTTCTTTCCAGGTAACATAAAGTCAATGAATAAAACAAATTACTCTTCAGTGTTTGAATTTGTGTTCCTGGGACTTTCTACCTCCAGACCAATACAACATGTACTCCTTGCCTTCTCATTGGTACTTTATGTAATAATTTTTCTTGGGAATCTTCTTGTTGTTTTTACAGTGATCATTGATTCCCATTTACATTCTCCCATGTACTTCCTATTAGCCAATCTCTCATTTATTGATTTGTGTCTTTCTACCTTAACAGTTCCTAAGATGATTTCTGATTTATTTTCTGGGAACAAAAACATCTCTTTCCAGGGTTGTGTCATCCAGATATTTGGTATTCACATTCTGGGTGGATCTGAGATGGTGCTGCTCATCTCTATGGCCTTGGACAGATATGTGGCCATATGCAGACCCCTCCACTACCTGAGTATCATGAATCCACGAATGTGCATTGTGCTTTTATGCAGCGCTTGGACAATTGGCCTCATTCATGCAATGGCCCAGTTAGCATTTGTCGTCCACTTGCCTTTTTGTGGTCCCAATGTGATAGATAGCTTTTATTGTGACCTCCCTTGGTTTATCAAACTTGCCTGCGCAGACACCTATGGCCTAGAATTTATGGTTACTGCCAACAGTGGATTTATTTCCATGGGAACCTTCTTTTTATTGATTATCTCCTATATCTACATCTTGTTTACTGTATGGAAACGCTCTTCAGTTGGTTTGTCTAAGGCCCTTTCTACTCTTTCAGCTCACATCACTGTGGTAGTTTTATTCTTTGGACCATGTATTGTTATTTACATGTGGCCATTTCCCACAGTACCAGTGGATAAATTTCTTGCCATTTTGGATTTTATGATTACACCCATTATGAATCCAGCCATTTACACACTGAGGAACAAAGACATGAAGACGTCAATGAGAAGACTGAGTAGCCAACTTCTAGGTCTGAGGGTATCCCCTATATAGCCAAAGAGCACATAATTCTCTGTATATTCCTATCTTTAAATAATACAAATGCTTGAATATTTATACAAAATTATTTGATTTATTTTTGTGGGGGTTTTGCTTGTTTTCAGGCCACACCTGGTGTTCAGGGGTTACTCCAGGCTCTGACTCAGGAATCACTCCTGGTAGGTTCAAGAGACCATATAGGATTCCAGAGATCAAATCCTGGTTGGCCACCTGCAAGGCAATGCCCTACCTCCTCTGGCCCCAGAGTTTATTTTTAAAGTCAACATTTTGTGACATCCAGAATAGGTCTATAATAATAAAGTAACTTTGAATTATCATATTTTCTCTCTAGAATTTCCTTTTAATGAACAGATCATTGGTTATAAGTGCACACTGGATCTGCACTTTAAATTTCTATTTAAAAAGTTACTAATTATTAAATTAAATTTTTTATTAAACATAACTATAGTCACAGGAATTGATGAAAAGGTACAAACACATATCTTGGATCACATGAAAGTATAGTCTCAGGCAAAATTTCCTGGGTTCAAATTAATGAGCTTAGAGCTAATATATTCAAACTATTAAATATACAAAATTCCTTTGATTTAATATGAATATTTAAGTTTATGTTTTTCCTAAAGACAGTGTTATAGAGAAAAAAAGCAGAGTGGACAATTTAAGCAGAATAGATAAACAGGAGTATATGGACAAGACAGTAGACTACAGAGATATTGATATATGGATGGAAGAAAAATGAGGGTTAATCATAAAGATAGTATATTTTATGTACTCCTATGACTACTACACTTATTCATGCCTAAATTGCAATGGTGTCTAAATATATTTTTTTGGTCCATGGCAAGGAAATGTGTTTATGCACACACACACACAAGTGAGCACATGCACAATCTACACACATATACATATATATGCATCTTCTTTTATAATACTTGAAATCAATAACTATTCCTTAAACACACAATAGACATTTATTTGATCATTTTGTGATTAGTATTATGCTCTACCAATTAGTCCTCCCTATTTTTTTGCTGATTATTTTTCTTGCTTGATCTCTTCAACCCTTTTCTTAGTAAATATATGATCCTCACATGTATAAGGGTACCTAATCTGTAGAAATTGTGAAATGAAACTGATTTGTATTTTTTTCTGATAACTAGAAGACTGAACCAAATTCACAGCTAAACTGTGTAACCTTCAATCAGCAGCATAAATAGCAGCAACAAAACAAAATGGGGGAGAAAAGGGGGATAATCATAATAGAAATCTATAAGGGATAGACACAAAGCAGAATACTGAAACACAAAAAATGCAGTTTAGATAAAAATAGTTACTTCTTCCTAGGAAAGAGAAGATCACATCATTACCCTTTATAACTACCACAAGAAAGAATAAAAAGATTCTGAAGAAATGGATCAATTCTAGAGTTATATGATACTGCATAACATTTATAAAACATTGAAAAGCCCTGATATTTCATAACATTTCTTAATGAGTTGATAGAAGCATACAGAGAAGTCTCAATTGTTGGAATAAGAAAAATATATAAAATGATTCATATATGTAACAGTTAAAATTTAAAAGAAATAAAATATTTAAGAATCGAGTGTTATTTTATTTTGTCTCTTTGGGTCATACCTGGCAATGCTCAGGGGTTACCTCCTGGCTCTGCACTTGGAAATAGCTCTTAACCATGACCTGGGGACCATATGGGAAACAAGTGATAGAACACTGGTCAGCCGTGTGCAAGACAAACACTCTACCTGCTGTGCTATCATTCTGGCCCTTCAAGTATTATTTTAGAACTAAAAAAAAATAGTGCATATTTCAAATTTAAGTAAGCATAAAATAGATTGGACAGAAATAATAAAATATCCACAGGTTTGAATATAATTGATATAATCCATAATAATAAAAAATAATTTCAAAGGTCAAATATATATACAGGAATGCTATTTTACTTGATATTTGCCTCAGACTCTATGTTACAAAGGCTAAACATTATTATTATCTTTAAAAAATCAGTTTTTACTCAGTAACTTGTTACACAAATTCTCTGTTAACCACTGATTTTAAATCCTTTTAGAAATCCTAAAATTTAATTTCTTCTAGGCCATTTTATTCTGAATTAGAAATTTAACACCAGACTACATATTTTCTCCTGTTCACATTTCATTAAGTTCCTAATTATTTATGTACTGTTTGTTTCAGAATAGTTAATTAAAAATAATCATCTAAATAACTTCAAAATGTTTTCTTGTTTGTTTTTTTACTTTGGTTAAAAGTGATACCTCTGTGAATTTTTATTAACTATTTTGTGGATGCTTTAAATCAGTGGTTTCAACCAAACAATATGCAGTGATATTTAGGATTTTACTGGATAAAACATGTAAAGGCTTATACTGGCATCTAATGGATATGGAGAGGAGGGGCCTGAGCAATAGTCCAGAGATTAGGGGTTTACCTTGCATGCAGCTGACCCAGGTTTGATCCCTGGCATCTCATATGGTCAGCTGAGCACAGCCAAGAGTAATACCTGAGTGCAGTCTGAAGTAATCCCTGAGCATTGCCGGGTGTGACACGCCCCCAAAAAAAAAAAAAAACAAAAAGGATATGGACAGAAATACTGCATATGTTAAAATTCAAGATACAGCTTTCCCCAGCATACACACATAAAGATTAGCCAGCCCAAAATATTAATAATGCCAAGGTTGAACAACCATGCCATAAGTTATATGTTACATTTCGGTATTATTTATATGACTTGAAAATAACATTATTGTAAATAAACTTTTGAAAAGGCTTCTAAGATATAAGTTTTAGGTTCTTACTGTTTTCATGATTTCATCAAAAAAATTTAAAAGTTCTTTGTACTAAAAAAATAGTCAGGGAAAAGTAAAACACCCTGTGAATGGGAGAAAATATTTCCATGCCATACATCAAATACAGAGCTAATATCCAAGGCACCTAAACCACTGACAAAGGTTAATAACAACAACAACAACAAAAAAAAAGAAATAACCTCATTAAAATGTTTTTCCCAAAAAAAGAGAGAAACAAATGGCTAATAGGCATATGAACAAAAATGTTCATCATAACTTACTACCACAGAAATGCAAACCAAATGACAAAAGCTTCTACCTTACTCCAATAAAAATAGTGTATATCAAAAAGACTAGAAACAAGTAGTGTTGGTATGGACTTGGTAAAAATGAAACCCTTATTCAGGAATGTCTGGAGTGCCATATGTTTCAGACTCTAAAGGAAATTGTAGGAGTCCTCTCAAAATCATAAATAAAACTACCCTTGTTGGAATAGTCTTTATTTTCAACCCTATTTACTAGCCCTGTGTTTTGTATTGCAAATGAGGAACTGCTTCTCTCTTTCCTGTATGACCTTTACATATGCTTATGCTACTACAAAGGATATTTTTGCATAGACACAGGAAGACAGTTATAGTGATGCATTTATGAGTAGTTAACTCTGATTTAGTTACTCCTGAGCATCTGTCATATTTCCTAACTAAAAACCTCAGTTTCCCTTAGATTCTAATTCCTTATACCGCAAAGGTAGTTCCCAGGTCAAGCAGCAGTTAACCGCCCTGGCCTCAACCCTGGGACAACTAAATGTCCTGCACAATATTCTGAGAGCAGATCATGAAGCAAGCTCTGTTCTGACCTAAAGATAGAGAGCAAGGTCATAGAACAAGCTCTATCTGACCCAAATATAAGCAGAAGATCAATAGAACCTTGAGGGGATTGGGAATGATCAAGCTGGTGAGAGGAATGCAGTCTGGGCTATATGACACCATCTCCCAAGGAAAAGGTTGCCCAAATGTCTGTCTCTCTTACTGCATTTATTCAAAAATAACTATAAATATTAATGAAATGGCTGCTTACCAGTCAAGGATGAGAGAGAACAATGTACCTGGGGTTCCACCTTATTGCCCTAGGGAGCTGGGATGTGGCCCCCTGGTGATTTTCCCCTATAAGGGAAAGCCTTTTCTCACTTCATTGTTTTGAGATAAAGAGCCTTTACCTTTTGTAACTCCCCTGCCCCCAGCCTTTTGTAAGCTATATATTTCTGGCAGATTTGATTTGCCTATGTGGTGGTGGTGTTGTGGAGTTAGTTGGAGTGAGTGAGGAGTGTGTGGAGAAAAATTAAAGCCTTAAATTTTCTGGAACTGGTGGTTGTGCTTCTTTGTCCATTGGTAGGAGCGAATGGTCACAGACCTCGTGACCAGGAAACCTTCCAAACCCCAGTATCTATTGGGGACCCCAATCATCCCTAAATGTGACAGGACCTGAAGAGTGAGAGGACGATGTGAATGTCTGGTGGATCATCTCCATTATTACTCCCTTGCTAGGCATATAATGTGTCATGCCCTCCATTGGAGACTGTATATTTTTTCTTTTTGTTATAACAATCTGGTGCAATTATTCGCATCTCTCACTCCAGAATACACCTGCCATGCTCTCTAAAGTTTCTCATGTGCTCATGCTTCGAGAAAGGAAAGGAACATTCCCAGTGGTGACACATTCTTGGTGTCTCAAAGGCTTCTGAAGTTCAGTACTCTTAAAGCCCAGAGACCCTCATCTACCACACTCAGTCCATCAGATGAGGAAAATGGAGATGGTGAGCCAGCTAATAACTCTCCAGATTCGTCTAGACCTCATGAGACCTACCTCTCCTCCATGTCCATCTAGAGGGATAATCAGCTGCCAGCTTAAGAAGACTTGCAAATGGGCTCAGTCAGCAGTTTCTAAAGGCCTATGAGTTGTATGGGCCAACATCCCTGTATTGTATGTGCTCAAAACAATACAATATCTGTCTTGTATACTCAAAACATACTGTATTGAGTATCTTACTGTTTGGCGCAAAAGAGAGCTTTGGACCCCTCAGAGTTTTCAGGTTATTGCTAAAACCTGCATAAGCTCTTCTCAATATTTGCAACGGAAAATGTGATATAGCGATGAGACCAAAATGAAACTTCACATCCTAGGTCCTTCTGGGAGTAGAGTTTCGGGAATTGGATTCACTCAACCGAATGATATGCTGATAGGTGAAGAAGGATAAAAGAAACAGGATAAAATAAAATAAGCTTACATTGCCCATGCTATTTTAGCTCAAGTTTGTGAGGCAGCATTGGGGGCAGGAGAAAAAATTGATGCTGATGCTGAATTTAAAGGAAGCTATACAGAGATTTTTTTCAGGGACCTTCCAAGTCAAATGTGGAATTTGAAGGGAAATTGAGGGATGCAATTCACAATGCAACAACTGGAAAGACAATTAGCTTTTAAGAATGCCAATCAAGATTGTGAGGTGATCTTATACCCTATCAGAGAGAGAAAGAGAGAGAGAGGACATCATGGAGTATTTAAAAGCAAGTGTGAATGTTGGCTTGATTAATCATCAGGCACATGTACATGCTATTGAGGCTTATGCAATAGAGAAACAGGCTCAGAATAATTGGGGTTTATCAGACAATTTCCACAGGAAAGACAGAGCACCTCACAACCCAGCCTATTTGAGGGCACCACCTAGACCTTGCCCCAGGTGCAGTAGGGAAAATCACTGGGTTAGGGACTGCCATTAGTGTGCTTATACTCAGAGAAATTGGAGGAGGAACTGGCCACAGGCCTCACAAACTCAAGGTAGATGCTTTAATTGCTGTGAATTACCCCTTCTAGCACTGTCATCTCAGGACAGCCATCCAATCAATATCTTTTTTTTTTTTTTGAGAAACAGGGCAGGGGGCCAACCTCATGCACTGAAGCATCAGGGGAAACTCCCATCTTTCCCAGTGCCCTCTGCCATCCACTCCTCCATTGGAACCTATTACCAAGAAATTCCATTCCTTTGCCTCTATTCCCAGCACACAACACATTAATTAATTGAAAAAGATAAATTCATACCTATGTTTATTGTCTAGGAATAATAGCCAGGATAAGAAGACAACCCAGAAGTCCAACAAATGAATGCATAAAGAAGTTGTGGAAGAGAAGAATGAAACAGTACAGTACTATGAACAGCTTTATTCAATTAACTTGAAGATCCAGAGAAATGAACAAATTCTTAGAGACATATAATGTCTGAAAATGAATGAAGTGAAAATAGAAAGCCTGAACATGTCAATAGCACCAAGAAAATTGAAACAGTAAAAAAGAATCTTCCCCCAAACAGAGTCCTAGTGGACTAGTCCAAGATGGACTTACTGGTGAATTCTGCCAAACCTTCAGAGAAGACTTACTGTCATTGATCCTTAAGTACTTCCAAAATATAGAATAAACAGAAACCTTCCAAAATACCTTCTACAAAGCCAACATTACATGGATAGACGCAGAAGAGAGAGAGAGTTCTAAAAATTGAAACTTCAGATCAATCTACTTGATGAATATCAATGTCAAAATCCTCTACAAAATTTTTAGCAAACAGAATCCAACAACATATCAAAAATATCATACACTTTGATCAAGTGAATTATTCCCATGGATGTTAGGATGGTTTAATATATGGAAATCAATTCATATAGTAAATGACATCAATATAAGAAAAGATCATATGATCATATCAATGCAGAGAAGGCTTTTTGACAAGATCCAACATTCATTTATGATAAAAAAAATCCTAAATAGGAGTGGAGGGAACTTTCCTCAAGATATTAATGGCTATCTATAACAAGCCCACAGCAAATATTATTCAAACAATGAAAAACTGAGAACATTCCCTCTGAAATCAGGTACAGGCCAAGGATGTCCACTATCTCTTCCACTAACTCAACATTGTATTAAAAGTCCAAGCACAGCAATCAGGCAATAAAAGAAAATCAAAGGGGTCAAAATTTGAAAAGAACTCAAATTATCTTTATTTGCAGATGACACATTATATATTGTAGACTCATAGGAGTCTACAAAAAAGCTTGTAGGAACAATGAACCTGTAGAGCAAAGTGTCCAGCTGCTAAGTCAATACAAAAAAATGGTCACAATCTTATATACAAATTGTGAATCAGAGTAGAAAGGGATCAAATAATATATCCTGTTCAAAATATCAAATCTATCATATTTTAAAATGTTCCAAGAATATCAAATACCTAAGAATAAATGAAAAGGTGGGATATCTATATCATGCTACTTCAAACACAAGAAAGAAATATAAGAAGATCTTAGAAAAGAGAAAAAAATATTCCATGTTCTTGGACTGGTAGAACAAATTTTGTGAAAATGACTATTCTGCTCAAACTACCATATAGATTCAATGCAATCCCTGTCCAAATTCAGACAACATTTTCCAAGGACTTAGAACAGCCATAATAAAGTTTGTATGGAGTCATAAAAGACCTCAAATTTGCCAAAATCATACTGAAAAATAAGAAACTGGCGAGTATCTCATTGCCTAACTTGAGACTATATTATAAAGCCAAGTGAGCAAAACATTATGGTATTGGAAGAAGACACAGATACACCCGGCAGAGCAGAAACAAGCTTTCCTCTTTGAACCCCCTGCATTCCATGGACCATGAGAGCAACTTCCGACCCGAGTCCACCATCCCGATGGAGCCTTGGAAGAGACCAGAGAAACCTCCACACCTTGCTGACAGTGATCTTCACAATCCACACTCCTCAGCTCATAAGATCTCCACCCAGCAGATTAATCCAGTCTCCAGCCCGACTTGTCAGAAACCCAGCCTACAAGGACCCACCCAACAGAGACCTGCCCTTCATAGGAGAGTATTTCAAGCCCAGGAATGCTTGAACCTAAGACACAGATACACCCGGCAGAGTAGAAACCAGCTTTCCCGTAACGTGAATATTCTACCCACCCCTCTGAGAGAGCCCCACAAAGCAATGAGAATATAGCGCCCGCACAGCAGAGCCTGGCAAGCTGTCTGATGAGTGTTCGATATGCTAAAACCAGTAACAGAAATGTTTATTTTCCTGACCCCGAAAGAGCCCTTAATATGGGAGCAGTAAGAAAGGCAAACAAGCAGTGCCTGATAAAATTTCACGATCAACCTAGGCTGCCAAAACGAAGGACTAAAATGATTGTCTGTACTTTCAATGTATGTACGCTGGCATCGGAAGCATATATTGAGGATCTGATGGTGCAAGCGCAAAAGATCAAGTAAAACATCATTGATCTGACTGAGACAAGGAGGTGTCAGTAGTATCATGCTGTATTTGACACGGAGAAGAATTGTTCCTTGGAACATAAGGACGAAAGAGGCATTGGTGGTGTTGGTGTCCTTGTCAACATGAACATGGCGTCAATATTGACTCATTTGATTGCGTAACAAACCGAATAGGACGATTACACTTGAAGAGATGTGGCCCGCTGCCAGCAATTTCTATCTTCATTGTCTATGCACCAACATCCACATACAAAGAAGATGAAATTGAGAAATTCTACATGGAACTGGAGGAGTTCTATAAAAAGATCACACCTTCTACAAGATCATAGTCGGTGATTTTAATGCCAAGATAGGACCAAGAAGATCGGCTGAAGAACTCCACATCAGGACCCATGGCCTAGAATGGAACGAACAGGGTGCGAGACTATCTGGGTTCATCATGTCCACCAAGACCATTCATGGGAACTCACAGTTCCAGAAGGCTGAAGCGAAACGTTGGACATGGGGAATCTCCTGGCAGACAGTTCCACAATGAAATTGACCACATCATCTTCAATTGACGGTTTTGTCTGACCAATGTTGCTGTCGTCCCCAAATTCCAAACAGGATCGGACCATCAAATCTCCTTTGTGCAAAATTCTCCTTCTCGCAATGGGGAGAAAAGGCTGCAAAGTTAAAGAAGAGAACTCCCAGAACGACCACCAACTGGGAACTCTTTTGGCACCACCATTGCAGCAACATTGGAAGATACCATCATTGATGACATCGATGAAGAATACAACCGACTGGTTCAGCATCTCCATTATTGTGTGAAGAATGCTGAAAGACACAAAAGGACGCTTGTCTTCAGAAAACTCTCCAGCTCATTCGCCAACGTGGGAAGGCACGAGCCTCAGAAGACCAAATGCTAACGTCCAAGCTTGCTAAACGGTGCAGAGAAGCAATAAAAGAAGACCTCAAAAACAGAAGAGCAGAAATACTGGAGGATGCAGCAGAAGCCTGGAAGAGCATTTGCACCGCCTGCCTGTCCTTCTCCAACTATAAGACCAAGATGAATGTCCTCCAATGCCCTGATGGATCTATCACATCTTCCAGAAAGGCAATGGAGAAGATTATCCAGGACTTCTACTCAAATCTCTTTGATAGCCACATCCACCTGCCCACATACCAAATTCCACAGGATGGATAGGTCATTCCCAACGTTCTCCCTTCTGAAATCTGATATGCCATCTCGTTGGTAAAGAAGTGAACAGCACCAGGCCCAGACAAAGTCAGACCCGAACACCTGAAGAATCTGCCATCAGTGCTCATCACTACACTAGCTCGGCTCTTCACACGCTACCTTTCCGAATGCAAGGTGCCCTCCCAATGTAAAACCAGCAGGACAGTTCTACTGTTCAAGAAGGGAGACATTCACGACATCAGCAACTATCGCCCCATCTGCCTGTTGTCCATCATCTACAAGCTCTTTACACAAGTCATCATGAACAAGATTAGCAGAACACTAGATGAAGGACAACCATGCGAGCAAGCTGGCTTCCGGAAAGGATTCAGCACAATCGACCATATCCACACTGTAACCAAGATCATTGAGGTTTATAGGGAGTACAATATGCCGCTCTGTCTCATGTTCATTGATTTACAGAAAGCCTTTGATTCTGTGGAGACTGAAGCAGTCATCGGAGCCCTAGCCAAACAGGGTGTTCAAACCCAATACATCAAGATCCTTTGTGAGCTGTATGATGGATTCACCACCAGGATCTCACCATTCTACAAAGAAGTGATCATTGATATCAAAAGAGGGGTTCGACAGGGTGATACCATTTCACCAAAACTTTTCGGCGCCACCCTCAAGAACATCATGCAACAATTAGAATGAAAAGGAATGGGAGTGAAGATAGATGGTCCGAAACTACACCACCTCTGTTTTGCTGATGACATCATTCTAATAACACCAAACATTAGCCAAGCAGCACAAATGCTGGCTGACTTCGACCGAGAATGTGGAAAAATAGGTCTACAGCTGAATCTGAAGAAAACAATGTTTATGAAAAATGAACTAGTTCCAGACGCCCCATTCACTCTCAATGGAACAAACATCTCTGAATGCAGCAGTTATGTGTACTTAGGTGGAGAAATCAACATGATGAAGGACCTAAAACCTGAGCTGTGCAGGAGGAAGAGAGTGGCATGGAATGCCTTCAAAGGCACTGAAGAAATAGCTAAAAGGACAAAGAACCTCTGGCTCCGGGCACATCTCTTTGACTCCACCTTTCTCCCTGCATTAATATACGCCTCAGAGACCTGGGCCCTATGAAAGCAGGGTGAGAATGCTATTCGGGTCTCCCAGAGAGGAATCGAAAGAGCTCTGCTTAGAATATCACGTCTCACTTAAGTGAGTAAAGGAATCTGGAGTTCTGACCTCCATCGCTATTCCAGAATCAGGGATGCTCTTCATTTGCCAAGGCATCGAAAATCAGATGGGCTGGACATGTAATGCGATTTGGAGACAACAGCTGGACTAGAGCTGTTACTGACTGGATTCCACGGTATGTCAAAAGATCATATGGCCTCCCACCTACAAGATGGTCAGACTTCCTTGTCAAGCCCCTGAAGGAAAGGTTTGAGGCTCTTCATATTCCTGAATCAACCAGATGCCATTGGGCTACATTGGCACTTGATAGGGTCCAATGGAAATGTTACTGGCGCCTGCTTGAGCAAATCGATGAATAACGGATTCAAGTGATTCAAGTGATTCAAGTGATTGGAAGAAGGGCAGACTCTTTGACCAATGGATTGGAGCAGAATATCCAAGAACAACTCCCCTCATATATGGTCAGTTAATTTTTTACAAAGGCGCTAAATAAAGACAGCCTCTTCAAACAAATGGTACTGGAAAAACTGGACAAGCACACTGTAAAAATTTAACATGTTAAAGATCCAGTGTAAAAATTTACCACTGTGTGGAGCAGAGTTATAGCCTAACGGGAGGGTGTTTGCATAGCACAGGCAGATCAGGAGGGTGTTTGCATTGCACAGACAAATCCCCAACATATCCCCTATGGTGGGCACTACCAAGAGTAGTTCCTGAGTGAAGAGCCACTAGTAACCACTGAGCATTGTCAGGTGTGACCTAAAAAGTAAAATAAAAACACCCCAAAAAAAAACCCCACCAGATCTGTACATAACCTTACATGAAAGTCAATTCAAAAAGATCATAGACCTTGAAATCAGACCAAATATATAAAACATATTAAGGAAAATATAGACAGGATGCTCTAAGATCTGGACCTCAATGGTGTTTTCAAAGATCTACTCTTCAATGATACAATATCACTGGCAAAGGTAACAGAATAAAAATAAACTAATAGAACTACATTGAATTAAATAGCTTTAGCATGGCTAAATAATCAAAGGATTAAACTAAAAGACATCTATCTGATGGGAGTATATATTTGTGGTCCAGCATCAGATAAAACGTTACTATCCAGGATATACAAAATATATGGCCAGCAACAAAATTTCCCAAAATACCATCAAAAATGTGGAGAATATATGAACAGGGACTTCTCTGAGGAAGACCAGCAGATGAACAACAGGCATTTGAAAATGCTCTTCACTTATTCAGTAATCTAAGTCAAGACAAAAATTGGACAGCATCTCACACCAGTGAAAATGGCACATATTAAAAATCACTGGAATAATTTGTGTTGGTGGGGATGTGGTGAAAAAGGAACTCTCATCAACTTCTGAAGTGAATATTATCTGGTTCTAACTCTATGCAGAACTCTATAGACCATTCTCAGTAATCTTAAAATTGAGTTACCATACAACTGAGCAATCCCATTTTTTGTATATATGCCCCCAGGAATAAAAACATTATTCAAAAGGACACATGCACATCATTATTCATTGCAGCACTCAGTACAATAACTAAGATTTGGAATCAATGTAGTTGTACATCAATAGATCAGTGTATCATGAATTGTGGTGCACATAAGCAATCAAATACTATGAATACTGCGCCATGTTAAAGAATGATGAAATCACATAATTAGCTGCAAGATGATGAAACTGGAAGACAGAATTTAAATAAAGCCAGAAGAAGACAAACACAGAATGATACCATGTATATGTGGTACTTAGAGTAGTGCATGAGGAAATGCAATGGCATATGGTAGAGATGCCTAGATCTTCTTTGGCCTCAGGTTTAGGGAAGATAAGTTAAGAATAGAATAAGGGGAATGGGATAAGAGATATATGAGAAGCAATGGTGCAGGGGTCAAAGGGATCCAGGTACATCAGTAGTTCTAAGGAATGCTAGAGCTCAATATCCAAACCATAGAGTCTAGAATACTTAAATATCAAGACACAAACTTTAATAACCAAATAAAAGATGCCTGTGAAGATGGCAGGCTAGTACTGATGGGTTGGGGAGGATAGGAAAACAAACCTGAGATCACTAGTGGAGGGAAGTTGATGGAATATTAATTGCCAAAATCACAACTATTTACAACTTTGAAATAAAATTCAACGTTGTAATAAAGTGCTTTAAAAAATAAAAATAAAATGAGAGTAATGTAGTATGCCAATTGCATTATACTGGTTGCTTCATTCACATTTAAGTATTTGCTCCATTTCCTAGCAATATTTAAAATGTGAGGTGGGAAACAGAATACTATTTTTACTTGTGACTAAATCCAACCAATGAAAAATGCTCCAACCAATTTTTTAATTCCATTTTCCCCCTGCTAAATCACAGCAGCATTTTTTATCATATATATGTATATACAATGGTTCCATGAGTGTGATTTAACTCTATAATCAAGTTCATATTTATCTTACTTAAGCAAAATGCACAGAACATACCATCTTACTTCTCTTGATCACTTGACATCCCGTTATTTGTCAATTTGCTCAAGTGGGCTTCATTACGTAAGGTTTCCATTGTTTCCTATCATGTTCCAGTGTAGCCCAATGGCAGGTGCTTACTTCGGGAATATGAAGAGCCTCTAACTGTTCTTTCAGGGTCTTGACGGAGAAATATGACCATCCTGTAGGTGGGTGGCCACGTGATCTTTTGACATCCCATGGGATCCAGTCGGTAACAGCTCTAGTCCAGAGGTCATCTCCAAGCTGCATTACATGTCCAGCCCATCTGATTTTTGATGCCTTTGTAAACGAGACAGCATCCCTGACTCTGGATGGTTGATGAAGGTCGAAACTCTAGATTCCTTTGTCACTTGAGTGAGGCATGATATTCCAAGCATAGCTTGTTCGAACATCAGGAAAAAAATTAGAATGGGAAGAAATGGGAGTGAAGATAGATGGTCGGCAATGACACCACCTCTGTTTCGATGATGACATTGTTCTAATAACATCAAATATTAGCCAAGAGGCAAAAATCCTGGCTGACTTTGACTGTAAATGTGAAAAGGTAGGTCTACAGCTAAATCTCAACAAAACAATGTTCATGAAAAATGAACTGGTTCCAGATGGCCCCATTCACTCTCAATGGAACAAACATCTCTGAATGCAGCAGTTATGTGTACCTAGGTCGAGAACACAACATGACGAATGACCTAGCACCTGAGCTGTGCAGGAGGAAGAGAGCTGCATGGAATGCCTTCAAGAGCATCAAAGAAATAGCTGAAAGGAGAAAGAACTTCTGGCTCCGGGCACATCTCTGTGACTCCACTGTTCTCCCTGCATTAAGATATGCCTCAGAGACCTGGGGCCTATGAAAGCAGGATGAGAACACTATTTGGGTCTCCCAAAGAGTAATCAAAAGGAAACCATCATACCATCAAAACATGTTGAATTCTGGTGGACTAAACCATCAGCTTTATCCTTGACCAGAATTTCAGAATTTTCTTTGGAGGTTTTGGGTCTTATGGAGCAGTGCTCATGACTTCTGTGCTCAGGTGTCACTGCTGGTAGTGCTCAAGTCACCGTATGAGGTGCAAGGAATTCAAACTTGTGTTGGCCACAGGCAAGGAAAGTGCCTTACCCCCGTCTGCTCTATCTTTGGCTCTCTTCACCAGAATTTAGTACATATTTACTAAATTGTACAATTTAGTAAAATTTTAGTAGTTCATCAGCTTTCACCAATCTCTTTGTACAACATTTCTTGTTCAGATTTCATGAAACAAAGAGCTTGGTAGGGATAAGTGGATGATAGCTTAGACAGAAAAATTTGCATGCTTGGCATGTTCTAGGTCCAGAGTTCAATGCTGATACTGAATGGTGTTTACCACTAACTGACATCACTAGGCCCTCTGCCACACTGAACATCAGAGGTAGTGGCTCCTAAAGGGAAAAAGAAAGCCTGCTAATACCTACAGGGTAAGTGTACTAAATTTTGGGCAAATGGGAGGAGATATAAATATCTAAATATTATTGAATTTCCCAATATATAAATATTATATATTTATCCCTTCTTCCAAGGCTTTATTGGGATGGTGGGGCTGGGCTGGAAGTCACCCTCCCTCCCTGGATGCCTCATGATCAGTGGAACACAGGGAGTGCAACAGGGGGAACTGGTAGCAGCTCTGCCCCATGTATCTGTGTCTCTGGTTTAATCATACCTGGGCTTGAAATAGGTTTCTCTGTAGGGTGGGACTCTGACAAACTTGGCAGGATGAGAACGCTATTTGGGTCTCCCAAAAAGGAATCAAAAGAGCTATGCTTGGAATATCATACCTCACTCAAGTGAGAGAAGGAATCCAGAGTTCCAGCTTCCACTGACAATTGAGAGTCAGGGATGCTGTCTCATTTGCCAAGACATCGAAAATCAGATGGGCTGGACATATAATGCGACTTGGAGACAACCACTGGACTAGAGCTATTACCGACTGGATCCCATAGGAGGTCAAAAGATCATGGGGTCGCCCACCTATAAGAAGGTCAAACTTTGTCAAGACCCTGAAGGAACCGTTTGAGGCTCTTTGTATTCCTGGATCAAGCAGATGCCATTGGACTACACTGGCATGTGACAGGGACAAAGGGAAATGTTACTGGTGCCCACTCAAGCAAATGATGAATAACGGGATGTCAAGTGATCATGTGATATTTCTCCTTTTCCTTATATTTAATTCTTACATTAGATTTTTAATTGATTTTCTATGATTTAATTATTGACAGATGAGATAAAAGCATACAATATTCCAAACCTGTCCCATCACCAGTATCGACTTCCCTACCTTTTTAACTGATTGACTAACATTGGTTTATACAAGACTGTGAATATTTCTATGTTGTAGGGATAGTATGTTAATACACCATGTCTTATGCCAAAGTGCAATTAATACCTTCCTCTTTGTCCATAGCAACTTTCGCTTTCAGTTCCATCAGCTTAGGTGACCTCAGAGTTGAAGTTTGGTTTTTTTGGACATTTAATATCCCATTGTTTCATTTATTTACATAGCACCTATATGCAAAATCATACTGTACTTATCTTCTTCTGACTTATTTTGCTGAACAAGATACCCTTCAGCCCCATCTATGTTGCAGCAAAAAAGCAAGACCTAAAGTTTTCCTTAATTTTTACTGTGTCATTGTTCTATATATCACGTGTTTATTCACTAATTTGCCATTGGTCACTTAATTTTCTTTTTTTTAATTTTGCTGTGCAATGTTTTGCAGTTGTCAGTCTGGTAATCTTGTTGATGTTTTACATATTGTTACAATTTATTATATTGACGTTGAAACTCATAACTTCCTTTCCCGGGGATGGTGCAATAGTCCAGTGGGTAAGGCATTTGCCTCACAAGCGGCTGGACCCGGGTTTGATTCCTGGCATCCAATATGGTCTCCCGAGCACTGCCAGGAGTAATTCCTGAGTGCAGAACCAGGAGTAACCCTTGAGCATTGCTGGGTGTGACCCAAAAAGCAAAAAAAAAAAAAAAGCTTCCTTTTCCTATTGCCTTACTCCATTAGTATCACTATAACAAAAAATCATACTCTGGGCAGTTGAAACAACAAACATTTATTCCTTTAAGTTTTTGAGACTGTAAAAAAGAAAATGAGATTTGGGTAAAAGCAGGGTTAGAATCTGTTAAGAGCTTTCAGGCCTGCAGAACTTCTTCCTGTATCTTTTCTTGATGGAGAGAAGGAAAATAAAATAGCAAAGTTGTTTTGGATGTGGTTGAAAAAAGAAATTATGAAAATCCCATCATAGTTACAATGGTTGTATAGATAATTTTAGACACATACAAATATTAGAAATAAAATATTAATCATCTGTGGTTTCAATAATATCACATTTTATTCATTTTAACTAGAAATTGTTATGGCATAATACAATACAAGCATAACTTAAAAATCCAAGAGGAACTAATTATAGAGAAAATTAGAAAGGTATCAGAGGAATAGGACTTACAGGAAATATGTGTTCTTAATATTTCCAATTAAGTTGAAACTTATCTCTTAGCCTTTAACACATAAGAGTTAAAGAAAGAAATGTTTATTACTTCCAAAGGATAAGAAATTTTATATAATATAGTAAAATATATATTAATCTGGTCCATTACTAAATTGAGTTTTCTTGTAGGGTGGAAGGTGTAGAGTCATATCAGGTTGTGCTTAGTATCAGGCATACTCTGGCACAGTGCTCAGAGATCACTCCTAGCAGTGGTTGAGGATACATTTGCTAGGCCAGGGATAAAAGGGGAATCAGCTGCAAGCAAGAGAAATGTTTTACCTCCTGTAATAGTAGTTTTTCTTTTAATTTTATTTTGCTTTTTTGGATCACACCCGACAAGGCTCAGGGGTTACTCCTGGCTCTGCATTCAGGAATTACTCTGGGCAGTGCTCAGGAGACCATAAAGGATGCCGGAATAGAACCCAGGTTGGCTGCATGCAAGACAAACACCCTACCTGCTGTGCTGCCGCTCTGGCCCTAGTAGTAGTTTTATAACCGAAAATATACCTTCTAGCCTGGACTTCTAACCTGAAAATTCCATGTTATCCACTATTTAAATATACTCAGATTTATCCAATCCATATCTATTATGAACGTACAGTTATATTCCTTGATTTTTAATGCTTTCTGTCCCTTTGTAAAAACTAAATTTTAATATCACTTAATTAAGTATGATTCATTAATCATTTTAACATGGAACAAGTTTTAAAAATCTATGTGCATCTAACTTTCATTCATAAATTTGTTTATAAATTATTTAAATTATTTGTAAATTTTCAAAATTCATTGTATATTTATCCTTAGAGTAAGCTCTGTATAATCACATTTTAACTACTAAATAGTCAACTGTTGACTGGTTAGCTACTGTACTGGACAGCATAGATTTAGAATATATTCTTTTACCCTTTAATTCTCTTCTGGTGTTCTCATTATATATATATATATGTGTGTGTATATATATATATATAGTATATGTATATATAACTTAGCTATAATATTGTTGTACACTTTGCATTTCCCCAAATTTCTTCATAGGGGAATTAAAATAGTGACCATGAAGTGGTCATAAAACATCTAAAAAGTCAAACCACTCAAAAGGGTAGTTTTTAAGCCCCCTCAAAAATGCCTAGGAAATGATTATTGTAGGTCATGATTTATTGGTGGGCCAAAATATATTTTGTGACTATATACACCCCTCTTAATGGATAAAAAGCTATATACTAATGAGAGACTCTAAATAAACTAGTTTTCAAATACACGGCCTTTTAATTGATGAGGGAATTGACTTATGTAAGCTAGTTTTCCCTGGGTCATTAGTTGACACTTTTTTTTTCCACTGTGTCCTTAACAAATTGTAAATAAAAAGGGATTTTTCCTTCATGAGAACTGAGGAAGAAAGAGACTGAAAGACTGAAGAAAGTGAGAACAATTCAAGAATACTTAGCATTTCAGTGAATCCTTACTGACTTCAGCCATAACTTCAAACTTAAGGAAATAAGAGGTAAACAGAAAGAACATTAAGTATATCCTCCACCCTTTATTAATATTTTTTAATTTTAAGAAGAAAGCATTTTATTCATAATATTTTAATATATAAAGAACTATGTAAAATGTAACTATAATCTACCATTCAAAATAGATCACTAAGCATTTTGAACTACATGATCCAAAGTTATGGTTTTTCTGATATTAAATTACTTTCCTATGTTGAAACATAATTTATATATTTTCTTAAATATTTTTATTTTATCTTATTATCAATATTAGACATTTGAAGTTTGCCAAACTGATTTATAAAAAGTTGTTACTGAGGACATATATATGTAACTGAATCAGTAACTTTTTTCCATCACTTTTCCAATATTGTATGTTTTGTTGAGAGAATAAAGAACTTGCTTATTTGCACTAAATAGAACTCATTGACCTTTACTACTGTGGCGTCTACCTTTGTCATAATCCTAATCTAATCCTATAACATATAAGAAAATAAACATACCGATTTGGTTTGCGTATCTACAATAATATTTTATTGTTTAACTTGTTATTACTGAAATGTTTAAATATTTTAACTTAATTTTAAATTGTGAACATAATTAGTTTTATATTTTCCCAAATAGTTTCACTTTAAGAGTATTTTTAATATCACTGTCTGATAGCTCAGGGTGGTTACATCTATTTTATCTATTCTTGTGATTGCAAGGGGCAAGGTGACTGTCTCTAGTTTTATCACACTCTAATTTTACCACAATATTTATTTAATGTTAGGTAAATTTATTACCTATTTTATCGTTCAATAACTTTTCTAGTAATTCTCAAGGAAACCTTGGAATGGCTAATGTTTGGAAAACTAAGACAAAAACATCTTCTGCCTCTTGCTACAGAGGCATTTCCAGAAGTCAAAATACCCCAAGCTTTATGTTATCAATTTGACAAATCCATGACTATGACAATATATTTCAGTGTTGCTAAAATTGTAAATGTTTTAAGCAACAGATGATCAACAGCATTGCTAGTTACTACCATTTGCTTGTTATTTACTTATATTAAATTATGGGAGGGGGGGGGGGGGGGGGGGGGGGGGGGGGGGGGGGGGGGGCCCTTTTGTAGTCATATGTGAAACAGGTGATTCTCTGGTTTGAAGTCCTTTTACCTAAATAATAACTACATCAATGGGAGCACTTAATCAGGCCTGCAATCTAATGCACATTTTAAAATCTTACAGTATTCGAACTTATAAAAATTTGAATATAAACTACAATGTATGTCATGAGAGCTTTTTCATTTAAGAGAACTATGACTGTGTTGTTTATATAATATTTGTTAGATTTGTTAAATTAGAATACTAAAACATTCAATAACATGCCATATAAATTTTCCATATCAGTGCATATATATTCAGTATTCAAATCATTTTATTAATAAAGACTTTCGGACAGCATTCTGAGGTTTGGTTATTGAGAACAATAGTATAATAAGAGTCGTTTCAATTTGACAATTTATTCTGAATATCAAAAGTGGAGTTTCTCTATTAAAATGCTGCAAATTCAGCATAAAACCTAACCCATTTAAATCTAAAACATAACAGCAAGTTTCTACCAATATATTGAGTTCATATTTAAATTTTTGTAGAAAGGAATTCTCATCATACATCCTTACCAAAATTGGATTTATTTATTTGGTTTTGGTTTTGGTCTGTATCCAGCAATGTTCAGTCATTACTCCTGGTGGTGATGAAGGGACCATAATGAGATATCTAACCCAGGTCTCATTATGGTCCCTTGATCACCACCAGGAATAATGACTGGGAATTGCTGGATGCAGGTCAAAACCAAAACCAAAAAATAAATTCAATTTTGGTGATGATGAGAATTCCTTTATACAAAATTTGTTTTGCCATTTGCCTTGCCACATGCAAGGCAAATGCCCTACTCCCTGTACCATCATTCCAGCCCTCAAGTTAAATTATTTTAATGCAATAGTTCTATATTTTATTTTCTCTTGCATTTTCAGAATGTTTTCTCAGATTCATTATGAAAAATACTAACCCATTTGCTTTAATAATTTCAGTTTTACTTTTACAGATGAAAATCTTTCACATCTCTGAAGTTTATTTTTCACAAGATGAGTGAAGTTGAAAACTTAATATACTGTCACCCAATTGCCAGCTAATTGGTTCATAGTTATTTATCAAATGTTTTTCTTAATGTTCAAAATATCTAATCCTATCACTTACCACACTTTCATATCCATGTTGCATATATGCAGCAAATAGCCTTCATAATCTATGCTAAAAAGTATGTCAACTATTTTACTTAGTTTTCAAATTATGTTTAATATTTTTCTTTTGCACATATTGATAGATTTAGTTTAATGAGTATGCATCTCATCTATCAAATCTATCAACTTTAACTAATATACTTTAATCTGATTTGATTTTATTTTAGGTAACATGTCAACAGCCAAACACATGGAAAGCCAAAATTATTCCAGGGTGACTGAGTTTATTTTATTGGGACTCACAGATCTCCGTGAGTTACAGATTTTCTTTTTCCTATTTTTTTTCTGCTATTTATATAGCCATTGTGTTAGGTAACCTTACCATTATCTTGGTAGTGAAATTGGATCCTCAATTGCACTCTCCCATGTACTTTTATTGGCCAATCTTTCTTTCATTGATATGTCTCTGGCTTCTTTTGCTACTCCTAAAATGATCTGTAACTTAATCACTGCGCATAAGGCTATTTCCTATGAAGGTTGTATGGCCCAAATGTTTTTCTTCACCTTTTAGGTGGAAGTGAAATGATGTTGCTTGTATCCATGGCTATTGACAGATATATAGCTATATGTAAACCTCTCCATTACAAAAATATTATGACACATCGTGTTTGCATTGGACTTGCACTTCTCTCCTGGACTGCTGGTTTTGTCCATACCACAAGTCAAATGGTTTTCACAGCAACTTTACCATTCTGTGGCCCCAATGTTGTGGACAGTTTTTTTTTGTGATTTACCTCGGGTAATCAAACTTTCCTGCACTGACACGTATGTCTTGGAGCTCTTAATCATTGCATTCAGTGGAGTTCTCTCTTTGTTCTGTTTCATATTTCTTTTTTATCTCCTACAGCATCATTCTTATTACTGTCCAACATCGCTCCTCCAGTGGATCTTCCAAGGCTCTGTCCACTCTTTCAGCCCACATAACAGTGGTGGTCTTATTCTTTGGACCTTGCATCTTTATTTATGTATGGCCATTCAGCAGTATATCTATTGATAAAATACTGTCTGTGTTTTACACAATTTTCACTCCTCTTTTAAATCCAATTATCTATACATTCAGGAATAAAGACATGAAGAAAGCAATAAGAAAATTAAAGACCAAATTTGTGAATTCCAGTTCCACCTTTTGACAGAAATATTACAGGCATCAAAGTAATCATCATCATTGTTTCCATTTTCATCATCATCATCTGAAGATGCTGAAGTGTATGATTATATATACAATATAAGTCAACATTTTGGGAAATAACATTTTCTAATACATGTAATACCTGAATTTTGCATACAAGTCACTCTAACATGTTAACATTCATTTATTTTAACTTTTTATGTAAACTAAGTTGCAGTTTAAATGTTATTGGGTTCAAGCAAATAAGAAATACTTTGCATGAATTTTCATTGACTTTGCAAGAATGAAAATAGAGTATATTATATGTATATTATCTCAAAAGAAAACTAAGCATTATAAAATCTACTTAAGTACTAAAATCCATATCCTAAATCTGTTTATGACATGTATGCTTTCATAAATAAAAATTTCATTTTATATGAACTTTAAGAACATTCATAAAAAGGGCTGAAGAGAAAGTACAGAAATAAGGCATTTGTCTTGCAAGTGGTCAACCCTAGTTCAGATCCCTGGCACCAGATACAGTCTCCTGAACACCAACAGGAATCATTCCTGAGCACAGAGACAGAAGCAGGGTCTGAGCACTGCTGGATATGGTTCAAACAAAACAAAAAGAAAAAATCATAAACTATTTTTGTCCCCTCCTTTGTAGTAATTAGTGTTCTTAATAAATAAATCTTTCCAACAATGATAGACTATTCCTATTTATCTAAAATTATAATACCAGCAACTATTTCCATCTTATTATGTATCTGATTCAGATGAAAGTGCTTATTAAACCAGCTATAAATATTAATATCCATTATCAAAGTGTACTAGGATAGCTATTACACAACAGGGTATATAAATGTTGTGTAATCAAAGAAAAAATTAATCTGAATGATTGTTGACCTTCAGGCCAATATGTATATATTTTGATTTGTAAAGGGGTTTGTGCCCACACCCAGTGGTACAACTCAGGGTTGTACCTAACACTCAGGGTTAGTTCTGTCTATTTTACTCCTGGTCTTGTTTGGCAGACCATATGTCGTACAGGAGACTGAACCAAGGTTGACAGCATTAGTAAGCATCTTACTCACTGTAGTGTCTTTCCCCATGTTAGCTTTTCGGGCATCATTCTTTCTATAGCAGAGAAGTCAACCAGTCTGAAAATTCTGTTTCAAATTCCCTAAGCATCTTGACAGACCTCAAGCCCAAAATTTAAACTCTAAATCTAACACTTACATCTTGGACAATTAGAGCAGTGTTCCTCAAACTTTTTCAGAACACAGCTCCCTTTAGATATTATTTCCTTCCTGTGGCCTCCCTCTCCTACCGGTTGGTCTTCTAGTCTCATGTACTTCCTCACTCATCTATGCTATTTTCATATATGGACCCAATGAAATAGTGCTGAAGCCCTCAGAGAAATCATAAAGGTAAATCTGAGCAAAATTAATTATACGCCTTCTGATAACTATTTTTGTACCTCCTATCTAAATTAACTATCAAACTCATGGCCCAACATAGAAACATATAAAGCAACCATCACACTTTGTGTTAGGGTTCCAGAGGCTGCAGAGCTGTCACCATGATAGGGAATTGTCTTCTGTCCTATCCCAGACCTAATAAGATTTGATATGTCCTTCACTGGATTTATGAGCATCCTGATTTACAAGGCTGAGAACTCTGGTGCCTTTTTGAGGCCAGTGTGGGCAACCTCCCACTCACCTACTTCCAGAAGTTCTGGCAACCGTGTGTCCACCTCTCATATCTACTGTGATGTGGACTCATTGGCATAGATTGTATATACTAAAGGTTCTGAACTGTGTGGCTGCAACACATTCTTATTCCTCCAAACTGAAATTCAGGTAGGAGCTCATCAAATTAGATGGGAAAGTAACATAACTAAACTTGATCACTTGATCACTTGAATCCCGTTATTCATCGATTTGCTCGAGCAAGCACCAGTAACATTTCCATTGGACCCTATCACGTGCCAATGTAGCCCAATGGCATCTGGTTGATTCAGGAATATGAAGAGCCTCAAACCGTTCTTTCAGGGTCTTGACAAGGAAATCAGACCATCTTGTGGGTGGGCGGCCACGTGATCTTTTAACATCCCATGAGATCCGGTCGGAACAGCTCTAGTCCAGCGGTCATCTCCAAATTGCATTACATGTCCAGCCCACCTGATTTTCGATGCCTTGGAAAACGAGACAGTGTGCCTGATTCTGGAATAGCGACGGAGGTCAGAACTCGGATTCCTTCTCTCACTTGAGTGAGGTGTGATATTCCAAGGTGGCTCTTTCCATTCCTCGGAATAGCGATGGAGGTCGAACTCCGATTCCTTCACTCACTTGAGTGAGGTGTGATATTCCAAGATTGCTCTTTCGATTCCTCTCTGGGAGACCCAAATAGCCTTCTCATTCTGCTTTCATAGGGCCCAGGTCTCTGAGGCGTATGTTAATGCAGGGGGAAAGGTGGAGTCAAAGAGATGTGCCCGGAGCCGGAGGTTCTTTGTCCTTGTAGCTATTTCTTCGATGCCTTTGAAGGCATTCTATGCCACTCTCTTCCTCCTGCGCAGCTCAGGTTTTAGGTCATTCATCATGTTGACTTCTTGACCTAGGTACACATAACTGCTGCATTCAGAGATGTTTGTTCCTTTGAGAGTGAATGGGGCCTCTGGAAATAGTTCATTTTTCATATACATAGTTTTCTTCAGATTCAGCTGTAGACCTATCTTTCCACATTCTCGGTCAAAGTCAGCCAGCATTTGTGCTGCTTGGTTAATGTTTTGTGTTATTAGAATGATGTCATCAGCAAAGCGGAGGTGGTGTAGTTGCCGACCATCTATCTTCACTCCCATTCCTGCCCATTCTAATTGTCACATGATGTTCTCGAGGGTGGTGCTGAAGAGTTTTGGTGAAATGGTGTCATCCTGTCGAACCCCTCTTTTGACATCAATGATCACTTCTTTGTAGAATGGTGAGATCCTGGTGGGGAACCCTTAATACAGCTCACAAAGGATCTTGATGTATTGGGCTTGAACACCCTGTTTGGCTAGGGCTTCGATGTCTGCTTCAGTCTCCACAGAATCAAAGGCTTTCTTTAAATCAATGAACGTGAGACAGAGCTGCATCTTTTACTCCCTACAAACCTCAATGAGCCTGGTTACTGTGTGGATATGGTCGATTGAGCTGAATCCTCTCTGGAAGCCAGCTTGCTCGCATGGTTATCCTTCATCTAATGTTCTGCCAATCCTGTTCAGGATGACTCATGTAAACAGCTTGTAGATGACGGACAACATGCAGATGGGGCGATAGTTGCCGATGTCGTGAATGTCTCCTTCTTGAACAGTAGAACTGTCCCTGGTTATCCATTGGGAGGGCACCTTGCATTCGGACAGGTAGCGTGTGAACAGCCGAGCTAGTGTATTGATGAGTACCGACGGCAGATTCTTCTGGTGTTTGGGTCTGACTTTGTCTGGGCCTAGTACTCTTCCCTTCTTTACCGACAAAATGGTATGTCAAATTTCAGAAGGGAGAACATTGGGAATGACATATCCATCCTGTGGAATTTGGTATGTGGGCAGGTGGATGTGGCTATCAAAGAGATCTGAGTAGAATCATGGATAATCTTCTCCATTACCTTTCTGAAAGATGTGATAGAACCATCAGGGCGTCGGAGGGCAGTAATCTTGGGATATAGTGGCGAAGGATAGACGGGCGGTGCAAATGCTTTTCCCGGCATCTGCTGCATCTTCCAGTATTTCTGCTCTTCTGTCTTTGAGGTCATAACTAACATAACATAACTAAACTAGTTATAAAATAACTAAACTAAGCCAAGCAAACTCGACAAACACGAACAATAACCCAGAAGATGAAACTAATAATAAACAGCTTAGTAAATTCTTAGATTAGGACATAACACTGTGATGAGATATAACCTTTATCACATAAATTTTATATATATACTGATTTTAATATAAGAGTTTTGTTATCTAATCAGTATCAACTCTAGAGTTATATTGAAAAATAAAATGTTCTTTTTATTAGAAAAAAGAAAAAAACATAACATCCATGAAGTTGTATGAAGGAATAGGAGAGCTCAGTAGTAATGTGAAGGAAAGTGCTGAAGCATTAAATCAACCATACTCTAACTTTATTAACCGATCCAGCAGAATCTCATCGTTACTTTAACTAGACACTGCTCAAGGAGAACAGCGACATATTTCAGGGTCAGAAAGCAGGCATAAATCTCTCTTCTGGTCATGCTAACACGCCAGCTTCAGTGTTGCCTAACAGCTCCCTCTGAAATTTGTAATCCCAGAGCTCCAGGAACTGCACCTCCAAAGTGGTTCAGATCTTTATTAAAGTGGGAGAAAATAGCACACAGAATCATTTTGAAAGGATCACAGAGAATGTAAAGCAGATTTTATTTTATTATGAAGAATCTTTGAACATATTTCTCATTCTGTGCCTTTAGAACAGGTAAGAGTTTGGTAGAGGACTAATCTATTAGAAGACTCACAATAGAAAAATGGTAGGTTTCACTAATTTTGTGATAAATGAAGGAAAAATATCTGTGACTTTTGATATATCAAATTCTCTCACAAGATACAATGTCTAATAAAATGTAAAATGCTCTAAGAAGATTGCAGAGTAGAATCTGTCAGTAGATAATAAACCATGATAATGACTAATAAAGAAAGGTAGTCCTGAGAATCAAGTAACTCATACTACCATTAAAAATAAAGGGAAAACTAAGGTATAGGACAATTCTTAATTTCATCAAGATATGGGTGATAACAGATTTAATAAATAAATGTGTATATTTCATTGATAGTTGAAGAAGCAGCTAGAAAGACTGAATTAGTGACTATAATTAGATATTTAGGAAATTCACACATAAAACTTATCATTATGCAAACCATAAATAAAAATATAATTTTGTGAGAGTAAAGTGGGATAAATATTTTTAAAAGATGTTCATATTCAAGGATATTAAGGAGAATGCACATGATTTGAAACATTTTTAGTACTCTAAATATCACTTGACTTCCCGTAGATCATCAATTTACTCAAGTGGGCACCAGTAGCATCTCAATATGTCTGTCACATGCAAGATAGCACAAGGGCATCTGTCCACTCCAGGAATATAAAGAGCCTCAAACCATTCCACCAAGTCATGGGAATGGGGTCTATAATATATACGTTTATTTATAAAGTTTGTTAACACCCATAATTTGGTGAAACTAAGAATTATCCTATATCAAGCATTCAAATTAAATCAGAGATGAGCAAGTTTTCAATTCAGTTAAATATTAATTCAAACAACAGAACTAATAAGAATTTGAAACTTGGTTTTTGAATTGGAATTGCAATGTGAGCTTAAATAGTTGGATTGTACTAGAAAACTGTACTCTGAAATTCTAAATTAATTTAATAAATATAAATTTAACATAAAAAGAGAAAATTTAACAATGATTTTTAAAATATAATTTTCACAGGATTAAATTTACTTTTAAATATATGTTACTATGATTATTAGAATCATAGTGTGCAGTCATCAGTTCAATTATATTTTGCCTCATTTTCATTTCCACTAAAAGAAAACTGTGTTCATATGCAAACAATCCCATAGTCTAAGGCCATCAACAATATACTGTTTCTTAGTCTTATATAAATAAAACTATAAAGCAGGTGGTCTTTAGAGTCCTGTTTTTCTGACTTAGTGCCATGTATTTACTACTTTAAAGGCACTAAAAATAGAAATTGTTTTTTTATATGACTGAAGCCCAATATTAACAACTTTGTAACTATGATTTGATTTTAAAAAGTGAGCAGGAATTTGCATGAAAATTTCTCAGGATTGTAATCTTAGATTTACATCAACAACTCAAATTCAATATATGCTCTCTCTCTCTGTTCATTCTGTACTTTGATCAGGAGTTTATCAATATCATCTTGCCCAATCCCAACTACATATCTTTTGGGGGCATTTCTGTTCACAAGATCTAGAAAATATACTTAATATTAAGGATCTTGATATTTTTAATAAATAAAATGTGAAAAATTATAAAGTTCCCTCCTATTATTTTTATCTTCAGTTTCCCAAAAGTTATGGTAAATTGTTTGGTAAAGCTAATTATATAAAAACAGTAAGTGATTATTTAAGAGGAATAAAATATTCTTCACTAGTAACATTTTGGATTATATAAGAAACTATCTTTCATTTATTATCTTTATATACACATAAGAGCAGTTTCATTCAGTGTAGACATAGTGAAATACCTTTTGAAAGCTTACTTAGAAAGAAAAAAGAGAAAAAGACATATGGCCTAAAATTCATCAAAATAATTGAATGTCCTCTTTTCCTATGAAATAAAAAGGACAAATAAAAGATTTACTAATTTGTGCTTAACTATTAATTTCATGTTCAAACTTTTCTGTTGTAGTACAGTGCATAAAACTACAAGAACAAAATTATTCATTTCCACATTATAGCAGGAATATTCATTTTATATAATACTTAGCAAAACCTGTCATTTCTTAAACATGCTTCTAAACATTACAATTACTGTTAAAGAAGCCATAAACTAAGATTCTTGCTCACCCATTTGCAAATTGTATAAGAACCTTTCAAAAATGCAGGCTTCCCTGGCTCTTCTAGGTCCATAATCCATTTTAGATTTCAAAATACTTGCTGATCAAAATGAAAAAATGAGAGAGAGAGAGAGAGAGAGAGAAGAAAAGTGCCTGCCATTGGGGGTAGGGAGGAAATGGGACATTGGTGGTGGGAAATGTATACTGGTAAAGGGACAGATGTTGGAACATTATATAACTGAAACCTAATCATAAACTACTTTGAAACTGTATCCCACTGAAAAAATTTTAAAATGCTTGATAAATAAGAACTCTCAAAGTTAATATTAAATTATAAATTCAATAAATATTTTGTAACTTTGTAATCTATATTGAAATGTACAAACATATTATCTATGTTAATGTGCTATTTACATATATTTACATGATATGTACATGATATGTATAATTTGGAAGCAATAGATCATATTGATAAGAGCCCCAAATTCTGCTCAGACTGAACTTGAATACCAAGTGTCATTGTCATATGTGTGTCTGAAAATTAGTTATAATTCTATGCCACAGACCTCTCATATAAATAATAGGATAATAAAATTAGTAATATCTCATAGGATCTTTATGATCATCATGTTGTAAATCTTAATCCATCTTAATATATCACTTAATGCATCACTTAATTATACAATAGTTTAATTATTATTCATTATGTTTGGACAGTCTAGAACCTATCCACAAAAGCCCAGTAAATATCCATAACATATTTTGTGACCTTCCCTTTATGGATTAGCAATCCGCAAAAAGCCTAGTAAATAGGACTCAGCTAGTATATTTTGAACATTGTAAAATCTGTTTGTTAGGATTAAATCCTTTCCCTACTTACTCCAAAGCCTTCACATATACTTACACTATGCAACCTTCTCATGGTGAACAATTAACAAAGAGTTGAGAAAAAAGTAAAAAGACTTTAGGCTAAGTCACTTTTCTAAAGTTAATGTTATGCTACTTAACATAAACTAAGGAGCAAAGGTAGTTGTGATTAATTTTATACATATAAACATAGAAATGTAGGTGCTAATTATTACCTGTCTATTTTCTTTGTATTAAAAGGAACTTTGGAATCTTTCTGAACTGAGTAAATGGATATTAAAAATGGATCTGTTGTGACTGAGTTTATTTTAGTAGGATTTTCTGCACAATGGGAACTTCAGATTTTCTTCTTTGTGGCTTTCTCGGTGATCTATGGAGCCACTGTGTTTGGAAACATTCTTATTATGATCACAGTAACATTTAGTTCCACCCTTCATTCTCCCATGTATTTCCTCCTTGGAAACCTCTCCTTTTTGGATATGTGTCTGTCCACTGTGACTACACCCAAGATGATCACAGACCTGCTGACTGTACATAAGACCATCTCCTTGTGGGGTTGCATGGCACAGATGTTCTTTATGCACTTCTTTGGTGGTGCTGAGATGACTCTTTTGATAGCTATGGCATTTGACAGGTATGTAGCAATATGTAAACCCTTGCACTACAGGACAATAATGAGCCACAGGTTGTTGAATGGGTTTGTGATACTTTCATGGATAATTGGTTTTATACACACCATGAGCCAAATGGTACTAACAGTGAATTTACCATTCTGTGGCAGCAATATCATAGACAACATATTTTGTGACCTTCCCCTTGTGATTAAGCTTGCTTGTATTGAAACATATACCCTGGAATTATTTGTTATTGCTGACAGTGGACTGCTTTCATTTCTCTGCTTCATCCTTTTGCTTGTCTCATATACAGTCATACTGATCACTGTTCGACGAAGATCATCTGGAGGGCTCTCCAAAGCTCTCTCCACGTTATCTGCCCACATCATTGTGGTTACTTTATTTTTGGACCTTGTATCTTTATCTATGCCTGGCCATTCAATAGCTTTGCAGGCAATAAAATACTTTCTGTGTTTTACACAGTTATCACACCTTTACTGAATCCTATTATATACACTTTGAGAAATGAGAAAATGCAAGGGGCAATGAGAAAATTAAGGTTTCAACATGTTAGCTCTGTGTAGAATTTCTAGATTTTAGCACTATGTGACACAGTTTTAGAACAATGCTAACTGGGAACTGGATAATAAGAGAGAAGTTAGGACACTTCCCTTGCATGCCAGCTGATCCCTGGCATCCCATATGGTCTTCTGAAACCCCCAGCACAGAGCTAGGAGTAAGATTTGAACATGCCGGATATGGCCAGGAAACAAACCAGAAAAAAAGCTACTCTAGCTGAGCTTGAAGACAATATCTTTAATACATAATTTTATTCTTCTGATGCTTGTATTGTAAACAGTATATACTAATATTTTAATGCATACTTAATGATATTAGAATACATAATGGTAATTAGAAACCTGGAACCAAATGAACATATGAAATTATTAACTGATTTTATAGATATTTAATATATGTATTCCAAACATATTTATTAGTAACAAAATAAATATTGAAATGTGACTACCATTAGAAATTATTATATGTAAGTTTTACTACCTGCCCTTTGAGGTGTTGTAGGTGTGACTGCAGTGCCAGACTGCGTCAGCAGGAGGCAGACAGGAGACAGGCTTGTCTACACCCAGGGCTCTGCCCCTGTGGGCCCAGGATGATTGATAGTCTGACATAGAAAAAGACTGGGCCTACTGGGATGAACCCAGAGCCATGGCAGAGCCTGGAAAGTTACCCATGGTGTATTTGATATGCCAAAAAAAGTAACAGCAATGAAACTCATTCCCAACAAATGGAGATGTTACTGGCACACATTCAAGCAAATCATGAACAATGAGAAGACAAGTGACAAGTGTCAAGGTTTCGTACTGAAATTAATAAACATACAATATTATTAAATGAGTTGCCATGAACTAACCATAATGGAAGTAAAGTTAACAATAATGGAAAACCATGATTGAAATGTTTTGAACAAATGAACTGAAAAGCAAAAATCTCACAATGTATTCAATATAATTTTTTGGGGTGATTATAAAATACTAGAGGAAAAATAAACAATGGAAAGCGTACATTTATATTGAAACTACAAGGTTTCAATATAAATTTCAAAACTACAAAGAATTTTCACTCTACCTACCCTCTCTCCTTGCCACAGCCAGGCTCTGGACTGAAAGCCTTGGACTCCAGACCCTGAGGGCCTCCTTAGAGTTGACCCTAGCAACAAAATCAGCAAGCTACACTATCTGAGAGCAGTTGTAATTTTGAACCCCAGACATGCATATACATTAGCTTCATGAAAGACAATACATACACTCTTCATACTGAAGCCAGTGGATGCAACAGCATACTCCACAGACCATATTTAGTCTATGTCTATATTTCAGTCAATGAAATTGAGTGGCGAGTTCAAAACTCTCTTGTCATAGTCTAATAGCATACATAGTAAAGGAAATAATCTGAACAAAAGAGGTATTATCAGTAGCCCACTGGTATAAACAGCTGAACATATCAGTTCTATTATTTTGGAGGGAGCTTTTGGGGGGCACACCCAGTGATGCTCAGGGGCTACTCCTGGATCTGCACTCAGAAACCACTCCTCAAGGTGCTCAGGGAACCATATGTGTTGCCGGGATCAAACACAAAGTTAGCTGCTTTCAAGGCAAATGCCCTACCCAATGTATTATCGCTCTGGCTCCTGAACTTATTAGTTCTTAAGTAAAAGGGATTTAAATGTCAGATATTAACCCACATAAAACTTAAAGAACAATAGAGAAGCTAAGGAACCCAACTGCTGTGTCAGACAGAGATAGAAATCCAAGCAAATCCTCAAGCCCATTAAAAACCTTAAACCAATTAGGACCTGAACCAAAAATCACACATTGGCAATCAAAATAAGCAAGCACTGGTCAGTGAAATTTAGCAAGTACTAAACAAGAAATTGGACCAATACAAAGAGTAACTGATTCAGAGGAGGACAGATTCCGTACAAAATGAACTGAAGGAACTGAACAAAATAGTAAGCTCTAGTTGCAGAATCACACACGTAGAGAACCACACAAATGAATTTAAAGATAAAATAAAAACCAGTACTGGTACAGAAGTGGCAAAACAAAAGAGGATAGCTAAAACAGAAGAAAATGTAATGTACTTCATGGATAACAGCAAAAGAAAAAAAACTAAATGCACATATGAAGCACCTGAATAATCAATACGTTAATCCAAGACCAGCAGAAATAAGGAAATACCAGAGCAGAAATCAATTATATACAAACTGAGAGAGCAATAGCCACCCCCAAAAAAAAAAAAAAAAAAATGGGTATTAAAAAAAAACAAAAATAGACAAACCTTTTGATTAGACTCATGAAGGAATAACAGAGAATTTACTCAAATAAATATGATCAGAAACAAAAGGGAAATTTTCAGCAGAAATACAAAACATCATGAAAGCTTACTATGGACTCTACTCAGGTAAGTTGAAGGAACTAGAAAAAATGGACAGATTCTTAAAACATCACTTGACATCCTGTTATTCGTCAATTTGCTCCAGCAGGTGCCAGTAATATTTCCATTTGACCCTACCACGTGCTAGTGAAGCCCAATGGAATCTGCTTGCTTCAGGAATACAAAGAATCTCAAATCGTTCATTCAGGGTCTTGATGAAGAAGTGACCATCTTGTAGGTGGGCGGCCACATGATCTTTTGACACCCCATGGAATCCAGTTGGTTAAAGGCTTTAGTCCAGCAGTGGTCTCCAAATCACATTACATGTCCAGCCCATCTGATTTCCGATGCCTTGGCAAAGCGAGACAGCTTCCCTGACTCTGGATCATCAATGGAGGTCGGAACTCCAGATTCCTTCTTTCATTTGAGTGAAGTGTGATATCCCAAGCATAGCACTTTCAATTCCTCTATGAGAGACATTAATACTGTTCTCATCCTGCTTTTTGTAGGGTCCAGGTCTCTGAGGCGTATGTTAATACAGAGCAAATGGTGGAGTCGAAGAGATGTGTCTGGAGCCAGAGGTTCTTTGTCTTTTTAGCTATATTTTCTATGACTTTGAAGGCATTCCATGCCACTCTCTTCCTCCTACACAGCTCAGTTTTAGGTCATTCATCATGTTGACTTCTTGACCTAGGTACACATAACTGCTGCATTCAGAAATGTTTGTTCCATTGAGAGTGAATGGGGCCTCTGGAACTAGTCATTTTTCATGAACATAGTTTTGTTGAGATTCAGCTGTAGACCTATCTTTCCACATTCTCGGTCGAAGTCAGCCAGCATTTGTGCAGCTTGGTTAATGTTTGGTGTTATTAGAACGATGTCATCAGCAAAGCAGAGGTGTGTTGTTGCTGACCATATATCTTCACTCCCATTCCTTCCCATTCTAATTGTTGCATGACATTCTCAAGTGTGGTATTGAAGAGTTTCGGTGAAATGGTATCACCATGCCGATCCCCTCTTTTGACATCGATGATCACTTCCTTGTAGAATGGTGACATCCTGGTGGTGAATCCGTAATAGAGCTCACAAAGGATCTTGATGTATTGAGTTTGAGCACCCTGATCATGCAACGTCCAGAAACTTAATGAAGAGAAAACAGGATGACTTCACAGACCAACCAAAAGCAGGGAAATTAAAACAGCACTAATGAATCTCCTAAAAAGAGAATCTCCTAAAAAAAAATCTTGGTCCAGGGACCAGAGTAATAGTACAGTGCATCAAGACACTTCCCTAGAAAGCAGCAAGCCAGAGTTCTTTCTCCAGCATTTTACAAAGTCCCTAGCACAGCTAGGAATAATTCCTGGGTGCAGAGCTGGCAGTAGCATCTGAGCACTGCAGGGTGTGGCCCTAAAATAAACAAGCAAGAAAGTGCTGGTCTTGATGAATTTACTGATGAGTTTTATCCAACATTGAAGAGTTACTACAGCTGACAGGCAGCTAAATGGAGAAAATATTTGTGGTCAACATATCAGATAAAGGGTGTATAAAGGATATCCAGGATATTGAAAGGATATCCATTCAGGATATATAAAGTAATCACAAGGATATCCAGGATATATAAAATATTCACAAAGATCAGCAACAAAAAAAAAAAAAAAAATCCCCATCAAAAAACAGGGAGAGGAAATAAACAGGAACTTTTCTGAGCAGCAGATTATCAAGAGGAGCAGGACCACAGTATTTTGTCAATCATTGGCAGTTTAATTCAAGTAAAGTTGGCTATTTGTAAAGACATCATGGAGAATTGGGAAAGGGAGTTAGAGACAGGTGGTAAACAATGAACAGATATATAGTCCCTTGCTCAGGGGACAATCTACTAGAGGATCCACTTAAGGGCTAATTTCATCTAGGGCTCCAGCACTTTAGATTCCTTCTAGGATATTCACCTAAGGGCCCGATTCCATCTAGGGGCTTATTGCTTTCTATTTTCTTTTTACTGGTAACCTATAACAATCATATTAAATTTATTTCTCTATAATATTTCTAGTCATTTTGTATAAACACAGTAAGAGATATAGACTCTTATCAACAAAGTGGATAAGCTTCACATGGTCTCTCTGGATTCATGGCAAAGGGGAACATTTTCCTGGGCACGACTTGCCATATATCCCATTAACTGTCTTTGTAAAAAAAAAAAAAAGACATTGCTTTAACATGGGAATAAGCAAGGGATAAAAAAAAGGAAAAAAAAAAAGTAACTTTTCACTTACAATACAAAGTCCAAGGTAGGTTATCAGAAGGCTTGACTTTGTTGGTTGCCTGTATCTGATAAGGAGATACAGATAGGGAAGAAGGGCACAAGGAGAGGTTAAAGTAAAACACAGAGGATTGGGTGTACGCTGCTGGTGGGATAGGGTGTGCTTCTAGGTGCACTGAAATTGGTGCAATTCAATGAACTAACGCTCCCTGCAGGACAATCCAATGTTAAAACCTGAAATGCCTAGTGTTGGGGCGCTCCTGGGGGTCCCCGACAGTGCCGGGAAGCGAGTTCCCTTCTACCTCCGAAGCCGGCGAGGAATGGATGAACACTCAGGAATCCTATACAGTTTTAAAAGGCTTTACTTATCACAGGTTCAGGCATACAAATCAGCAAAAAGGAAAAACCCGATGCTTAGGATTCCAGGCTAGAACCCCCAGCCACGTGTAGGCCAAGATGGCGACCACCACGTGTAAAACTTCCAAGGGGAATAAACGCTCACAAGGCGAGATCCAACAGGGAAGAAGCCGGGAGAGCGGGAACCTGCTAGTTTATACCCCCCCCCCCGCAATTCAGACCTTCCTCCCATTGTTATGGAAAGCAGGGAGGGTCCAATGCCCTCAGGTAATCCCTCCCTGCATCTCACCTAGGGCCTTTACTGTGCTAATGTTTTGAGCCGGGAATGCCTTTGTTATGTAGAGAAGGGGGTTTCTGAGATGGCATGTCACTGTACCAAAGATCAACACCAATGCCAGTTAAATATTTCTCCAAGCCTTCACAAGTCTCCTCTACTTCATTGTAGTTTTATATTTTATCAGGGAGCCATGCTTGTTTGTTTGAAAGCAAACAGCATTTCTCTCTGGTCTAATTACTTAGGTGTCCTACGTTGGCCAGGCTAATATGCTGGTAAGATCTAGCTAGTCCCACGATGATTGTGATAGCATGGGAGAATATTTATACCAGCTAGTACAGCATACATGGTCGGATAAACTGCCACATTTAGACACCCCCTTATCTACAGAGTGATTTGCGGGAGGCAATCCAGAGCAGATGCAGCGGCCCTTAGGAGTCCTGCAACAGCCTAGGACTGTAATCCAACATCTCCCCCTTCCCTGTTTTCAAATGTTCAAAAGATTGAAACAGAATTGACAGGTCATGCCCTCAGCTAATCTATTCCAAAAGATGCAAAATATAATCCAATAATAATTTGGACCGAAGAATAAGTGCACCCATTATGTCTATGGGGGTGGGAGGTTTACACTAAAAGAGGAACTATTCCAGTCACAAAGCAGTCTCATTTGCTGTGCCAAGATTTCAACTTGCTTGTGGACCTAGAACAGTGATTGTGTGCAATCATTACTCACCGTCCTGATTGACTGTGGCCTATACTGTCCAGAGGTAGTGGAAGTTATTTTGCCAGTTTTGGCAAATCATATGTCTGAACCAAGGTTTGAAGAGCTATTCCTATAACAGTAGTGATTTTGGTCACAGCAACGCAGTGTCAGGAGAGCAACAATCAGAAGTACGACAAATCATTGGGAACCCTGTTGCAGTCATGCCATGACTTCTGTCATGAACCTTCAGCAGGGAACACTGCAATTCTCTGGTCAGATTCACTGGCAGTCATACATGTGACCTAGCCTTTAATAAGATTAGACTGCAGGAAGGACTTTGGACTGAGAGAGAATAATTGAGACTAATAAGCATAGTCATGGCAAGAAACCATTACTTGGATGGGGTCAAAGAAAAGAATGCCACCCAGACTCCTGTGCCCTGAGTTTCTGGGGAACAGCTCCCAACCCTCCTACAGATGTGTGTGTGATCCTTGCATCTCCGGGGAATTAATCAGCCCCAGGGAACCGGCCAGAACTTTCAGCAGCAGAACTAAGGCACACAGCCTTGGATCCTCCCTGGGCCCCCTGTGCCCTATGCTTGTGAGGAACAGCTCTCGTCCCTCCTACAAGTGTGTGTGTGTGTGTGTGTGTGTGTGTGTGTGATCCTTGCATCTCCGTGGAGCTAATCAGCCACAGGGAACAAACTGAAAACCACGGGGACACTAGCATATCCGAGCGATCTACTTACTACCTATCTTGCATGAGGTACCAGTGAACTTTTGTCCAGACACTCCCTTGCCACCCACCCAAACTATACAAACAACCCAGACACCAACTAACTGTACTATCTAGCCACCCAAAACTCGCATTTGCAACCTATAATAGTCATAATGGTAAAGCAATGCAAAAATTCCATCAAAGCTCAGTGCGTGAAGTCACTAGCCCAGATGAACCAAGCAATAACAATGACTTGTCTAACCTCTCTGATAAGGAATTTTGGAAAGAATTGTTAAGGATGCATAAGAAACTCAAAGAAGCAATGGAATGCAAAATTAATAAAATACAAGAGGATATGAGAGAAGAAATGAGGAAAATGCAAACCAAAATACAAATGGAAATGACAGATATCAAAAATGAGGTAAGTGAAATGAAAAACAGATTGGAAGACCTCCATGGCAGAGGTAATAACTACTGAAGAAAGAATTAGTGATCTTGAAGACAAGTTCCAAAAGATTCTCTGGACAACAGCAGAAGATGAAAAAAAGACTCACAATTAATGAACAGACAACAAGAAATAATCAGGATGAAGCCAGAGGAATAACATACTGATCAATGGGGGGTCCCAGAAGGGCAAGAAGAAAACCCCGATGAAGCAACCATCAAAGCCATCATTGCTGCAAAGTTCCCGGAACTAAAGAATGCTTGTCTACAGATCCAGGAGGCCTGTAGAATACCAGCTAAAAAGAAACCCCAATAAGAATACTCCAAGACACATCTTAATTAGAATGACAAAATCTATAGATAGAGACAGAATACTGAAAGCAGCAAGATCAAAGAAGGAAATCACATACAAAGGAAAATTCCTAAGATTTACAGTAGACTTCTCTGATGAAACACTCTGAGCCCTAAAACAATGGTGGGGTATTGTGAAAAGGTTCAATGAACTGCAGGCCTCACCAAGAATTTTTACCCGGCCAGACTCACATTCAGATATGAAGGAGATACACAACTTCATGAATAAGCAACAACTCAGGAACTAAATGGACTTAAAAACCAACTATAAAAGTAGGACCGAAGAGTCTACTGTAAAATACAACAAAACGCAAAAAGCACAAGTGTAAACAGAAAGATACCACAAAATCCGATGACAATAATCTCTCTCAATGTCAACGGTCTAAATGCACCAATTAAGAGACACAGAGTAGCAGCATGGATTAAAAAATTTAACCCAACATTCTGCTGTCTACAAAAAACACATCTGAATAATCAGAGCAAACACAGACTCAAAGTCAATGGTTGGAAGACAATCCTCCATGCAAACAACTTCTCCACAAAGGCCAGCGTGACCATACTAGTATCGGATAATATAGACTTCAGGCTTAAAAAGGTTAGAAGGGACAATGAAGGCCATTTCTTATTAATTAAGAGGTGTGTATACCAGGAAGAAATTACACTACTAAACATATATGCTCCCAACGAGGGAACAGCAAAATACTTCAAAACAACTGCTAATAGACCTCAAAGAAGACATTACAGAAGCACAATAATAGTTGGAGACTTCCAACACTGCTCTATCAACTATGGATAGATCAACAAGACTGAAACTCACCGAGGAAATATTGGCCCTGAAGGAAGAAATGGAAGAAAAGAGAGCTAATGGATATATACAGGGCCTTTCATGCCAAAGAAGCTGAGTACACATTTTTCTCCAGTGTACATGGAACATTTTCCAAGATAGACCACATGCTGAGCCACAAAACATACCTCAATAAAATAAGAAAGATAGAAATTCTGTCAACTATCTTTTTAGACAATGATGCACTGAAACTGGTAGTTAACCGTACACAGAATCAGGGAGTCAAACGAAACATTTGGAACCTGAACAGCTCACTGCTGAACAACCAATGGGTCATAGAAGAAATCAAACAGGAAATACAAAGATTCCTGGAAACAAATGAAAATGAAGACACCAACTTGTGTCCCAATTTGTGGGGGGACGCTGCAAAAAGCCATGCTAGGAGGAAAGTTTATAGCTCTGCAAGCATTCATCAGGAAAGAAGAAAAGGGCCCACATAAATAATCTAGCTACGCAGCTGAAGACATTAGAAAAAAAGACCAAGAAAAGGAACCCAACCCAGGCAGAAAGAAGAAAAATAATAAAACTTAGAGAGAAAATCAATGAGTTGGAAACCAAAAAAACAATGCAAAAGATTCATGAAACCAAGAGCTGGTTCTTTGAAAAAATAAACAAGATTGACAAACCATTGGCAAGACTTGTAAGGGACAGGGAAAAAAGAGAACCCAAATAAACATAATCAGAAATGAAATTGGTGACATCACAACAGAAACCACAGAAATCCAAAAGATCATCATAGATTACTTAAATTCCTGATCCTGTAACCTCCCCCCGATTGAAACAAGAAGACCTCCAATACCCAAATAAGCCTTTCACCATTGAGGAAATTGAAACAGTAAAAAAAAAAGTCTGCCCAAATACAAAAGCCCAGGTCCAGGTGGATTCACTAGTGAATTCCTACAAACCTTTAAGGAGGGACCTACTGCCTGCCCTGTTCAAGCTCTTCCAGGAAATGGAAGAAACAGAAACACTCCCAAACAGGCACAAATCACCCTGATACCCAAATCAGGGAGAGACAACACAAAAGAAAGAAAACTACACACCAATCTCCCTGATGAACACGGATGCTAAGATCTTCAACAAAATACTAGCAAACAGAATCCGGAGACTCATCAAGAAGATTATACAACATGACTAAGTAGGATTCATCCCGGGAATGCAAGGATGGTTCAACATTCGTAAGTCAATCAACATAATACAGCATACCAATAAAAGAAAAATGAAAACTATATGATCATACAATAGACACAGAGAAAGCATTTGACAAGATCCAACACCCGTTCATGATTAAAACCCTCCAGAAAATGGGAGTTGAAGGAAACTTCCCTCAAGAAAGTCAAAGCCATCTATGAAAAGGTCACAGCGACCATTATTTTTCAATGGGGAAAAACTGAAAGCCTTCCCCTGAAATCAGGGACAAGACAAGGTTGCCCATTATCACCTCTTCTATTCAATATAGTACTGGGAGTACTTTGCCATAGCAATCAGAGAATAAAAAGGACACCAAGGGCATCCAGATAGGCAAGGAAGAAGTCAAAGCTATTATTGTTCGCAGATGACATGATATTATACCTAGAGAACCCTAAACACTACAAAAAAACTCCTAGAAGCAATAAACACATATAGTAGTGTGGCAGGATACAAAATCAACACCCAGAAGTTGGTGGTTTTCCTATATACAAATAACAAAAAAGAGAAAAAGGGATATTAAGGAAACAATTCCATTCACAATTGTGCCACAGAAAATCAAATACCTAGGAAACAGCTTAATCAAGTATGTAAAGGACCTGTACAAAGAAAACTACAAGACACTGCTCCAATAGATAAACGAGGCCACAAGGAAATGGAAACATTCCCTGCTCATGGATGGGGAGAATCAACATTGTCAAAATGGTAATACTCCCGAGAGCTTTGTACAGGTTCAATGTAGTCCCTATAGGATACCCATGACATTCTTCAAAAAAAATTCACCAAACACTCCTGAAATTT
>JAJIBD010025328.1:0-141079 GCA_021461705.1 Cryptotis parvus | reverse complement strand
CAAAACAACCATATTTATAAAATAGAAGATAAAATTACATGTAATAATCAAACTTCAGGTAATTTTGTTGGGCCACAAAAAGTGCTCAATGATTATTGCTAAATAACAAATTATTTTGTTGGTTGTTACATGATATTTCATTTTTTAAAAAATAGTAAAAATAGTAACAATAATGGATCTCATTCTCAACAAATGAAGACATTACTGGTGCCCACTCAAGCAAAATTGATGAACAATGGGAAGACAAGTGACAAGTGACAAGTAATTTCAAATTATTGTATCTTACTTCTTTGGGGGACTTGGTCACATTTGGAACTTCTCTGACTTCTTTGGCTCAGTACTCAAGGATCACTTCCAGGTTGCTGCCTGTAAGGCAAGGGTCCTATCACTGTCTTCTCTCCAAGACCTAGGCATACGTTTTCATTTGATATTGAGTTTCATAGAATAAGAAAGGAAAGCGTTAGTCCACGTTTAAAAAGGAAAAAAATTATAATGTATATGTTAAGTGCTGACCCAGGAATGTTGCAAGGTTTAGAACTGCTACTCTAACTGTGGAATTTTGAGAGTTTACTATCAAGAATTTGATCAAGCCAGAGTAGTGGTAGGTAGCTAGAACCAACCACACATTCCAAATTCTACAAGACACATTTCATTATCAAACATTTTATCAAAACATCTACCTCACACCTATATGATTTCTCCGGGTTAATATTATTTAATGATGGTGGCAGAAAGAGTTTGATTTATGCTTTCTGGAAAACAAGGGTTTAAAATTTACTAAAGAATTGGCTGAATTCCTAGATAGAGTATCATAAAAGAAAGAGAAGTTAAGCTAGATATTCAGAATAGAACATCTGTTTGTTTGTATTTTTGGTGTCACATCTGGAGTTATTCAGGGATTAATCCCTAACTTTGCACTCAGGTATCACTTCTGGTAGGCTTCAGGGATGATATGGGGACTTGGGTTACCAAAAATCAAACCCAGTTTGGCCACATGAGGTATGTACTATCGCTCCAACCCTACAGAAAGAAAATTTGTTATTAAAATTGTCCATTCTGTTTCATAACCAGTGTTTAGATAAACTTATATTAAGATAAATGTGTGTAGTAATATATAGTGATAAAATGTCACCCAAATTTTACTTTTGCCTTAGATATATTTCTAATCTCTCATTATTCTATCAGTTGTATGCTTTTATTATCTTATGGGTGAGACATCAGAAAAGTAAATATTTTGCTTAAGTTCTTTGCCTATTAAGTAGCTGATGTTAATTGAGTAATTTTTGGAAGAACAAGATATAAAGAATTATGTCCTTTAAAATTTGTTTATTGATGTAGCAATGCAATTATAAATATATCTTAGGTATACATCATTAAAATTTCAAATATTCTTGGCTGGAGCCATAGTACAGTGAGTAATGCATTTGCCTACCTGCATTGGTGGCTCGAGCACCGCCAGGAGTAATTCCTGAGTGCAGAGCCTAGAGTAACCCCTGATCATCACTGAGTATGAGCTAAAAACCAAATAAATACACATGATCTATGCTGATGTTTCTCAACATTTTTCTTACCATGGCCCCTTTCTCACTTAATTTCCTTCTTAGGGCCCTCTTAGTATCAGGTTTCACTCCTGGTGATGTTTTGAGAACCATATGTTGTACCAGGATGGCTTCAGCTGAGACAAGCACCATAACTTCTATACTGTCTCTCTGGTCTCTGAAAGAATTATTTTTAGAAGAACAAAAGTGTTCTTCAAGTTTGGGAAACAGGCCACAGTTTGGAGGCACCCAACAGAAGCTCACTGTGTGGTGGGAGTTCCCTAAAGGAAATGGGAAGAATGTTAAGGAGGAGAGAGGAAGAGGTGCTGTGCACACCCCAAAAAAAATGCACATACTGTGCTCATTCCCATGTGAGGTGAGAACTCAATTAAGGTTAAGAGAGATAGAAAGGTTCTTTTACTTATATGTTCAGTAAACAAATGGTGAATCATAAAAAAAGAATGAAAAAAAAATCCAGTTCTCTGTCTGAAGTCTTACAGTGGTGATATTTTCCTGCAGGGTATCTGCACTAATTAAAATTTCACAGTGCTGAGGAATTTGGTGCACTAACCCTCAGAGTCTCTGGGCCATTCTGGTGTTTTGTTTGCGGTTGATGTATTTGAAAAGATTAGGAAGGGGTAAATTTTTGCCAGTTCTAACTAGGGCAAATATGAAGGGTTTTGTGCTAGAAAGTTTTTGTTCTCTGGTGCTACAGGTCAGAGATTAAATTATTTGTCACCAGACAGATAATCATGAAGAGCAAATTAAAACTTGGGCATGTATGACTAAGACTTCTGCTAGTGAGACTTATATGGTTCCTATAGAGAAAGATTAGAAAATACCATAGCTTAAAAAATCACTGAATTATATTGCCAAGAAGTTCATGATCAAAATAAAATGTATTAACTTTTTAAATAAATTTTTAATCAAATAGCTGCTTCTAAACCTGGATGTGCATTTTACATAATAGAGAGTCTAAATAACACCCCACCCTGAAAAATTCAATGAAATACTGTCAGGGAAGCCTCCGCCAGGGTCCCCAACAGTGCCGGGCAGCGAAGTTCCTCTTCTACCTCCGAAGCCGGGTGGGGAATGGATGAAGACTCAGGAATCTGATGCAGTTTTAAAAGGACTTTACTATCACAGGTTCCAATATACAATCCAAGAACAGGGAAAACCTCCGGACTCTGGGTTTCCAGCTAGGCCCCCGCCAGTGTAGGCCAAGATGGCTGCCACCATGTGTTGAGGCCCAACAGAGAATCGAGAGGAAGGAGAAGCAAAATGCCAAGGGAAGCCGAAATGGCAAAAAGGGAAAAAAGAGAGAGCTTCTTTCTTCTTGAAGCTTATTTTATAGCTAGAAATCTGCCCAAACTCCCAGCCCAGCCCAGAATGGGCTGGGAAATCTAGAGATGAAAACAGGAAAATAGCTCATAGAAATGTAGCAACTTCCAGGAGGCCTTCTGGCTGTTTACAAGGACCCAGAGCTAATTCAAAGCCTCCTAGCAGAGCTGGGAGGAGCTGTAAGCTAAATGTAACTTCCCTGGCAGGGAGGGTCAAATGCCCTCAGGTAATTTCTCCCAGCACCTCACCTAATGTCTTTTTATATGCTAAAATCTTGAGCCAAGATCTGCCTGGAAAAGCCTTTATAGGGTAGAGAAGGGGGTTTCTGAGATGGCATGTCTCTGTACCAAAAGACTAATACTAATGCCAGTTAAATATTTCTCCAAGCCTTTACAAGTCTCGTCTACTTCATGGTAGTCTTGTATTTTAGTTGCCTTGAGTTATCAGGGAGTCATGCTTGCTTGCTTGGAGGCAAACAGCATTTCTCTCTGGTCTAATTACTTAGGGATCCAACGTGGCCAGGCAAATATGCTGGTAAGATCTAGCTAGTCCCACAATGATTGTGGTAGCATGAGAGAATATTTATACCAGCCAGTACAGAATACATGGTCAGATAAACTGCCACATTTAGACTACCCCCTTATCTACGAAGTGATTTGCAGGAGGCAATTCAGAGCAGATGCACAGGCTTTTAGAGGAGTCCTACAACAAAATACATGTCCTAAGCAATAATCTGGTAGCATTTTTTAACACTCCAAGTGATTTGACTATGCAGCCAGGATTGAAAATTACTGGGTTATAAATGAAGCCACTTTAATATCTATTTTATTTTTGAGAGGCAGCACCATATAGTACATGAAATAGATAAAATAAAAATTGGACTTTTTGTTGGAATGAAAGGTTGACCAAAAATCACATTTTGCTCTTTGAAAGTTACATAACCTTGCTAAAGGTTAGAATTTCCTTGCCTTTAAAATACAGCTTTCAAGTTTGCTTCCACTGAGTTGGTCCGTGGTGTTTCATCTTTGAAAATGCCTTTACCTTCAATGTCATGGTGGGTTCTTCCTACATTTGCCTCTATGTACTGTACGGATTCAGATCTGCTATTGAGCTCTTTAATCCATTTTGATATGACTTTTGTGGCTGGCATTAGTATGGGACTGCATGAAACTAAAAATCTTAGGCACCTCAAAAATACCAAGGCAAAAAAAAAGACTACATAATGGGAAAAATCATTTACCTAATACCCATCCGATAAGGGGTTAATATCAAAGATATATACAGCACTTGTAGAACTTTACACAAAAAAACATCCAACCCTATCAAAATATCGGGAGGAGAAAATGAACAGAAACTTCCTCAAAGAAGAAATACAAATGATGGATTCTACCTGGAAAACTGAAGAGTTCAATGCTGAGCAGTGATCTTGACTCCAAATGCCTTTCAAACCTTAGCAAGTCTTATTTACATAGACCTTAGTAGTATAAGCACAGTCAAGATGGTGCTTATTGCATTATCTTTATTTTTTCATGTTTGACACTTGGTGGGAATATAAATAACATGGTAAGTGAATGAGGTTCTATCACCATGAATTGCTACTCTGTTCCAATATGTGAACTGAAAACAAGCACTGGTATTCAACAATATTGGTGGCTCCATTTGTCAAAAAGCCTTGCATTTGACATTAGTTGACATTTACTGGTTCTAATGTCAACTAGTTTTTTACCTGGTATGCTAAGCTTCACAAAAATTATCACCAGCATGATTTTTGACTAAAACCATCATGCTAGAATTCTGTTTGGGGACATTATATGGACGAAAATCAGTCATTAGCAACTTTGTATATTTCTTAGTGAATTGATAAAAAAAAAATTAAAAACAGAATATCTTACATTGTATACCTCACAGTGACTCAATAAAAAATTGAAAACAGAATTTTTTGGGCTTGAGAGCTAGTTAGTTTAGGAGGTCAGGTCCTGTCTTTGCATGCAGCCACCCACTGGTACCTAATATGTTCTCCCAATTACTACCAGGAGTGACTCCTGAGCACAGTTTGAAGTGGCCCAAACACCACTCTACCCCACTCCTACCAACCCCTCTCAAAGAAATCCCACTAAGCTCATATTTATTGTTTTGGATATTTGGATCAACAAGGTGCACTTTGTTCTTGGCTTTCATTAATAGAGGATCAACAGAATTTCTATCTGGTGCTCTATGATTACAGAGGTAAGGACAAAAATAGAATGTGAGGTATTGAGCTTCACTAGAGCTGCTTCTTTCCTCTCATTGTCCAGTGAAAAATGAAATGAGAGACAGAAATCTCATGAAACCACTAATTACATGTGCAAGACATGTCTTATTATGTGTTTCTTCCTCAAGGTCATAAAAGTAGCATGTGGAAGAGTGCTGTAAGTTGCACTGCTCATATTTCTTCTACAGTGTTATCTTGTAGCAATTAAAATAATGTCAGTTTCTGTAACTTCCAAAAAAGAAGAAATTCAAATAGCCAAAAAGACATATGAAAAAGTTCTCTTCATGATTAATCCTCAGGGATATGCAAGTAAAATGAGATATCTCACAACACAGAGACTGGCACATATTCAAAAGAGCAAAAAACAACCAGGGCTGGCATGGATGCGGGAGAAAGGGACTCTCATCCACTGTTGGTGGGAATACCAACTGGTCCAGCCCTTTTGGCAACAATATGGATATTCCTCCAAAAAACTTTATATGACCCAGAAATACCACTCCTGGGAATATACCCTAGAGACCCAAAACACATAGGAGAAACACTATCTGTGCTTATTCATCGCAGCACTGTTCACAATAGCCAGAATCTGGAAACAACCTGAATGCCCGAGAACAGAAGACTGGCTAAAGATACTACGGTACATCTACACAATGGAATACTATACAGCTGTCAGTAAAAAAGAAGTCATGAAATTTACCTGCAAATGAATGGACATGGAGATTATCATACTGAGTGAAATTAGTCAAAAGAAAATGGACAAATATAGAATGACTGCATTCATTAGTGAGATATAAATATATGTCAGTGTTCTACTAAGTGTGGGAAATGGTAATGCCAGACTAGAACTGAGCATGGAATGTACACAAAGGGTTTTACATGATAATCCCTAAATGTCTGTATGGCAAACCACAATGTGTATTGGAGAGAGAGAGAGAGAGAGAGAAAGAGAGAGAGAGAGAAGAAAAGGAAAAGTGCCTGCTATAGAAGCAAGCTGGGGGGAGGGAAAGGGAATTTGGGGCCATCGGTGGTGGGAATAGGGAACTGGTTTAGGGACAGGTACTGGAACATTGTATGACTGAAACCCAATCATGAATATCTTTGTAATTGTATATCTCACAGTGGTAAAATAAAAAATTTAAAATAAAATCAAATAATGTCAGAATTATAGAGTTGAAGTATATAATATAATGTATTATATATAATATATTTTATATTTGTATATTATATATAATACATATCATATGTCATACTACATATAACACAATATATAATTTATTATATAATATATAAAGTCAGAATTATAAAGTTCCCTTTCCTCAACCCACTAAAGGTTTCTACCAATCCCTCATTCTTTTAAGTGACAGAACACACAAATATGCTTGTGTGTTTAGTTCTGTGAAGAACTAAAATATGAAATTCCTTCTAGGAGTGAGAAGACAGAGTAGAATTGGTAGAGTATAGGGAAGAATAATTAAATGACTTACCAAAATCTGCTCTATCATCAATATGGTATCTGCTCCATAATTTAGAATATGCAATAAGTAATGCTGTTTATTTTTTTCCTAGGAAAATATAAATATAGATGAAGCCTCCAGATGCCTGGTGAAACACATACTTGCAAATGAGTGTGACTTAATGGAGTCCATTGAACCAGATGTTGTGAAGCCCCACCTCACGTCATCCAAGGTTGTCAGCTGTTCCGGCTGTGCTAAATCCTAGGGGGGCTCCTTTGCTAGCACATGTTAGAAATAATCCCACCATCTCACGGATTGTGCCTCAGTTTCTATCACCCTGGGTAAATTCCAGGATGGGGATATACATGTAACAAACCAAAAATCTATCCCTATATCTATCCAATAAGAGAAAGAAATATAAAATATTCTTCTCATGGTTTTCCTCAGCATCAGCACAGTGTTTACACTCTATAAATATTTAAATCCTGGAGCCGACCAGAATTCCACAGGACCAGAGTCTGTCCTGTTAGTCGCTTCTTTGCATCAATTTAGGTCTCAGATTTTTAAGAGAAAGGTCAGAAGAACAGAGGTGCTGTCAAGCTAAGCATTGGTTTTAGCTTTACTCCTGGTGTCTCTATCCAGATTTCAGTATATTCTCTGACAAGCCTGTTAAGAAAAATATTGTTTCCTCAGAAATGACCTCTATTCTAGCTGCACTAAGAGTTGTCTCATAACAACTTCAGAGTCATGTCAACAGACTTCCTGAACCTTGGTTGCTGTTACTGTCCATTACCGTGTCCTGAATATTGGTCTAACTGAATTGGAATAATAAAATAAATAAAATCTGCCCCAGTGTATGTGCTCTATTACCTTTTTCAGACTCAAGCTGTGGAACCTTTCCTTCATGCAATACATGTAATATATAGGTATATGTATAGTTTCACAAGTGAAAAATAAAACTTTAAATGATACCATTTCTCAGTATTTTAAATGTCACTTATTATTGTAAACATGGCAGAGCCTGGTAAGCTACCCAGTATCGTATTTGATATGCCAAATACCAGTAACAATTATAGACCTCATTCCCATGACCTGATGGAATGATTTGAGGCTATTTATGTTCCTGGAGCAAGCAGATGCCCTTGAGCTTTACTAGCATGAGACAGGACATGCTACTGGTGTTACTGGTGCCCGCTTGAGCAAATCGATGATGAATGGGAAGACAGTGATACAGTGATATTATTGTAAAAATTTCACCATGTTATTCATCTACAGAGCTCAAGAACTATCCCTAAAATTTTCCTAAAGAAAATATGGAGACTGGAGCAATAGCACAGTGGGTAGGGCATTTGCCTTGCATGCAGCCAACCCTGGTTCAATCCCTGGCATCCCATATGGTTCCCTGAGCACTGTCAGGAGTAATTCCTGAGCATCACCAGGAATAACAGAGCCAGGAGTAAACCCTGAGAATTACCAGGTGTGACCCAAAAAGCAAAAAAAGAAGATATGTACTTTTTCTTGGGGGGTCAGAGCTTACAGGCTGTGATTAGGGGACATAAATTCATTCCTGGTAATCCTCCACCAGTCAGACCAGTGGTCTAGGTCTTGAGACTGTTCTTACATCTAGAAGGGGATATAGCGAATGTTCCACTGAACCTACAGCTGCTGCAACTGCAAAATTGTCAACACATTTGCAGGTAGAGAAATTATTGACAGTAAAGCCAGTGAAAATGTATTTATATTATCAAGAGTGAAAAAAAATGCTGTTGTTAAAATGGAGCAGGAGTAGCATGTCTGGAAGATATAAATTCACTGGAGGATCTCTTGATTCTTCCATGATTTATGGGAACTGAAAGGGAAGTTGCAGCCAAACTAGGTTCAGTTGAAACAAGAGGGATTTCTTTCTCATGGATTTGGAGGTTGGAAATTCAAGATCAAGGTTCCAATCCATTTCTGACTGAGAGATAACTGTTTTCCCATAGTGTCCTCACCTGGCAGCGCAGCAAAAAAATTTTGATGAGGACAGGTAATGAGATGACTACTGTGGAGAGGGATGTATGAATTATTGCTCAGTGCAATGAGCCTAGAGTAAAATCATCCTAGACTAGGGTGACCAAGAGAATAAAAATGATAATGTGGGCATTTATGAATATCACTTATACTGTTATGGTTGACAGAAACAGTGTAGACCACAGACTTATCCCTTTAGTCCCCCTCTTTGGTTATTGTTTGTTCATTCTCTCTTTTTTTTTTTGGGTCACACCCAGTGATGCTCAAGGGTTACTCCTGGCTTTTCGCTCCGGAATTACTCCTGGCTGTGCTCAGGGGACCATACCAGATGCCGGGGATCGAACCCAGGTCGGCTACATGCAAGGCAAATGCCCTACCAGCTGTGCTATCACTCCGAACCCTCATTCTCTCTCTTGCTTATTCTCTGCCTTTCTCAAATAACTATTATCTATGATCAATGATAAACTTTTAAAAATTTTCCCATTACACCTTATATAAATGCTGTGGTTACAAGTTTGTTCATGGTGATTTGTTACAGACATTCAGCTGTCCAAGTTCTGTTTGGGCAGATCGTGTACTCATCTGCCCCACTCTGGGGTACCCAGATGACTGAGCCTTGGGTGGGATCTGGGACCATCTGCATCATTTTGATCTCTCTTGAGATTTGTTTATGAATCTGTGGTCGTGAAAGGGATACATGGTACCAAAGGTGGTTGATGGGTGTGACTGCTGCAGCTTCAGGAGGTGCAGGGAGATGGAAGGAGATAGCCCATCTCTGACTCCATGAAAGCCAATCAGCCACATTCTTAAGAAATAAGTGAAAGGAGAGAATTTACTTAATATGAATGAAGCATGAGTGAGTGAAATTCTGATAGACAATAGCAGAGGAAATGTGTATTTTTCCAGTGTATAGATCTGACTGCAGTACTCTGAAATCTGTGTAAATATTTCTCTGGATTAATGGATCTCATTTGTTTTCATACTGAACAGAACACAGTGCTATAATTACCCTCCAGGAGCAACCTCATCTAAGGTGAACATAAATTATTAGATCAATATTCTACCTTCCTAGTCCCCAAGGTGGGAAACTGAGACATGATCTAAGCACTGTCTTAGAGGTTCTCAAGTAAGGCAAAATTTCACACACCGAATCTCCCTCTTTTAACTGTCTCACTTCTATCTCCTACACCATATTATCAAAGATCGTCTTCCAGTTATATGTTTTCCTTTTTAATTGAGTTTCAACTAACTTTTTTAGAGCTAATGACTCTTTAAAAATTCACAGGACTGGGGCTGGAGCAATAGCCCAGTGGGTAGGGTGTTTGACTTGCACACCGGCGGCCTGTGCCGGCCCAGGTTCGATCCCCAGCATCCCATATGGTCCCCCAAGCACGGCCAGGAGTAATTCCTGAGTGCAGAGCCAGGAGAAACCCCTGAGCGTTTCCGGTGTGACCCAAAAAGCAAAAAAAAATAAAAATTCACAGGACAAATATTAGAGAATCTAGGAAGTAAATCATATCTATTAATCTGTATTCCACTATTTTTCTTCTGAAAGATTCGTTAAAACATGATACCTAAGATATGTATGATAAGACCAAATCTGTGCCTTATAACTCTTTTTGTCACTGTAAATCATTAATTGTATGGTCTTAAAAGTGAATAATCATCAATAATCTCACTCCTCATCTAATATGTATTGGACAATTACTATATTCCCAACACTTTGGTCTGCACCACTGTGAAGAAACAATGAATTAGACTAGAACTTAGCTGCTGTAGGTGTTACAGATCTCATCTGTGATAGGAGACTGAAGCATGTAAAAACATATGGTTAAAGAGATAATTCAAATGTTCAAAAAAAGATAAATATTTTGAATATTGTAAATTAAAAGACCACAGGTCAGAAAATGATTACAGAAATATATGTTGCTACCATTCTCTTCCTAGAATACTGGGATCTGATCATATTATACTTTTATTCAGCTAGTTATTCTTACTGACTGATATTCTTTTCTTGTTTTTCTTAATTCTGGAAATATTACCCATCCTTAAGGACTAGCACAATGACACAAACTGGTAGTTCTGCCAGTTTTTGTAGAATACATAAATCTCCACAAATTTTTCAGTTCTTGACCAATTCTATCATCTAACAGTCATATTCCGTAAGTTATATATCAGCTGTTATTTATATATCATATTTTATTGTACATACACTGATATAAAATTACACTCTTCATGTAATCCCCACAGTAACCCTATATGGAAATACATGTTTTGTTTTATTTATGAATAAATTAAAGCACAGAGATAATACATAATTTGCTACAGCTAGCACAGCTACCAGATGGCAAAGTAATGATTCAAACCCAGGTTAATTCCAACATTCTGTATCTACTTGTTATCTACTGAAACATAGAAAAATTTATGAAGAAAAATGTATGAACTATAGTCCATAGATTTCTGGAGAGGGTAACATTGTTACTTTAGAACACTATACTCATACCACAGACTTATAGCTATTACATGTCAGTTACTATTAAAATTTTTCTTAGCTACAAAGAAAAATACGCAAAATGCTTAGCATGTACCTAAAGTTTGCTAAGCAATTGATAAATGTGATACTATTCTGTCTGCTCAGTTATTTATTAAATTGAGGTGATGAAAAAAATCTAGCAAAGAAAAAATGCTCAATGTTTTTGGAAATGTTAAAAATGGGACCACGGCAAATCAACAGACAGAAGGTAAATTAATGGACAGACAGAAGGTAAATTAATGGCTGCCTAACGCTTGACTCACGCGTACATGGAGCAGAGCTGCTACTGGCTCTCCCTGTGACCAGCCGCTCACGAGGCGCCCGGGAGGGATGGTGGGTTCTAGTCCTGGCCCACCATCCCAGCAGAGCCTCGCAACAAGCCAGAAGACCCCCCCACTCCATGAGGGCCTCCATTTTCCACATCCGGACTTCTCTCTCATCAGACCTCCACCCAGCAGACCAGCCTATCAGCGCCCGGCTCACGCGGCCGCTTGCGGCTGCGCGGTTCATCAATAAATGCTGGACTTAGAGGTGCCTACAAGAGTATGCTACCTGCACGGCAGAGCCTGGCAAGCTACCCGTGTTGTATTTGATATATGCCAAATACCAATAACAATTATAGACCTCATTCCGGAATGGATTGGGGCTCTTTATGTTCCTGGAGCAAGCAGATGCCTTGGGCTCTACTAGCATGAGACAGGACATATGGAGATATGTTACTGGGGCCCGCTCGAGCAAATCGATGATGAACGGGAAGACAGTGATACAGTGATACGCTTGACAAGATTGGGACTAACTGAAAAAAAGCATGAATTTTCTTTTTAGATATGATGAATATTTTAAAATACTGCAGTTGAGCTTGAGCAATGAATTTTACAAATATAGGTAATGCACCAAATGGAATACTTTGAGTGACACATATGGTATGCAAATAAATAATAAAGTTATGACCAAATAAACAAGGAACTACACAAGAAGCAAGAGGAAGGTATTTCTTCTCTTGATACATTATTTTAGCCTCACTCTGGAATATAGTTGTAGAGTTATTCCATGAATTAGGATTCTGTGTTTTTAATTTTTATTTTGCTATAATCTACCCTACCTACTAAGGTAGATTATAGCAAAATAAAAAAAAATGCAAACAGGAATCCTAATTCATGGGAATACAAACTATTTTCCAGAATGAGGCTTAAAATAATAATATCAAGAGAAGCAATACCTTCTCTCTTAATACATTTTATGTAGGCAGGGGTGATACCATTTCACCAAAAACTCTTCAGTGCCATCCTCGAGAACATAATGCGACAATTAGAATGGGAAGGAATGGGAGTGAATATAGACGGTTGGCAACTACACCACCTCCGCTTCACTGATGACATCATTCTAATAACACCAAACATCAGCCAGCGGTACAAATGCTGGCTGACTTCGACTGAGAATGTGGAAAGATAGGTCTACAGCTGAATCTGAAGAAAACTATGTTCATGAAAAATGAACTATTTCCAGAGGCCCCATTCACTCTCAAAGGAACAAATATCTCTGAATGCAGCAGTTCTCGACTAGGTCAAGAAGTCAACATGATGAATGACCTAAAACCTGAGATGCGCAGGAGGAAGAGAGCAGCATGGAATGCCTTCAAAAGCATCAAAGAAATAGCTAAAAAGACAAAGAACCTCCGGCTCTGGGCACATCTCTTCGACTCCACCATTTTCCCTGCATTAACATACGCCTCAGAGACCTGGGCCCTATGAAAGCAGAATGAAAATGCTATTCGGGTCTCCCAAAGAGGAATCAAAAGAGCTATGCTTGGAATATCACGCCTCACTCCAAGTGAAAGAAGGAATCCGGAGCTCCGACCTCCATTGCTCCATTGCTGTCAGGTACGTTGTCTCATTTGCCAAGGCATCGAAAATCAGATGGGCTGGACATGTAATGCAATTTAGAAATGACCGCTGGACTAGAGTCGTTACCAACCGGATCCCATGGGATGTCAGAAAATCACGTTGCCGCCCACCTACAAGATAGTTATACTTCTTCATCAAGACCCTGAACGAACTGTTTGAGGCTCTTCGTATTCCTGATGCAACCAAATGCCATTGGGCTACACTGGCACGTGATAGGGTCAAATGGAAATGTTACTGGCGCCCGCTTGAGCAAATCGATGAATAGCGGGATGTCAAGTGATCAAGTGATAATCTACCTACTTAGTCATCACTATTGAATCAATTAATTTCCCTCATATTTTAGTACTTTTATTTTGCATGTGGTTAATTTATGCTGCATCTATCTGTTTTTCTCTGAAAAATATCTTTACACTTCTGGTCTCTCCAGTCATATTTTCCTAATATTTAAAGAGAAAATAATATGAAAAATTACAGAAAGAAAGGTCAGGAAAGCCGATGAACTATGCCAAAGTGTCTCTCAAAAACAAGAGTAAAAGCCTGTGGAAAGTAGGCACACACAATTGAACTTCATTGAGAATATGAAATTTTCCATTGTAATGGAATAGCTTATTTTATTCTATTTGATGATATTTGATGATTTTGGGGCTATTAATCCTTAAACAGAGGCAGAATATTCTTAAATATAATGATACATTGCTCTCTTTGCAATTGTAGTAAAAAGACATTGGATTTAAAATTCCAGATGCCCAGATTATTCTTTAGAAGCATAGAATAAAATTTTCTTTTTAAGAAATATAAAGGGAATCACATGAAAATTTTTTAGTACCAAATCCCAAAGAATTGTTATTACTTGTGACCTAATACTATGACTTTTATTTGTATTAATCTAAGCTTTCAAGAAGGACTTCATGAGAGATTTATAACATCTCAATTTATATTCATTTAATTCTTAAATCAAACAGCTATCAAGTGACTGCTTTGAGCAAGTTTCCACGTTTGGTGCATTAAATAGGTCACATGTCAAAGTTTTGTCTAAAATTCATAATGCAATATATATGTTAGTTTTTTCTCTTTGTGATAGTTGTCATGGAAACATGAAGAATAGAAGTCAGGGTCCTTGCTTGACAAATTTGGTGTTTTCTTGGGGGAAAAGGGTGTGCTAAAAAGACAGACAAAAGATACAGATTCTTTATTTTTATTTTCCAATAATAGATGTTGATACATACTATCTATTATAATTATACTACCTTGCAATTCATGTTCTATAGAATATCTTTTCTATCTTTTCTAGATTTACTGGCATTTAATCATCACAATCACCTTATTGGGAGGTAATATTAACAATTTTAGTTGGAGGAATCAGCATATTAGAAAATAATGTCCTTCTGATTCAGATGTTCTGGCAGGATTTCTAGTCGTTTTTCATGCTTTCTGATGGCAATTTGTTAAGCAAAGGTCCATTTCTTTTGTTAAAATGGCAGATTTTGGATTATTGTTGGTTAGAGTCCTCTTCTTTACCTTTCACACAAAAGCCTTAATGCCTATAAAATGCCTATAAAATAGGCATTAAGATCTTAATCTTCATTAAGATCCTAGAAAATGGCATCATTTTCACAACCTGTGTGTGTGATCTCATACCTGGGCATTGATGGAGAATCAAGCAGAAAGAGAAAAGATCAGAGAGAACTCTTTGATCTAGTTATACATGAATCCTGACCTAGCCCTTAACTTCTCAAATATACTAAGACAAAAACTCCTTTGCTTTCTTTACTTCAGGGCCTATTGAGTTGCTTTTTAGGCACTTGAAAATTAGACCCTCATGACAACCAGTCATTACAATGGAGTTAGACTTATACCAGTGTGTCTGTGTGTATGTTCCTCAAAGTTCATGCTCCTGACTTTGTTAATAGACAATAATAGCTCCCACTCAAATTGGATATTTTTATAGGTATTGGATGTTTTGCTTCAAATTTACTACTAATAGAGAAGTCACTTGTCACTTGTCTTCCTGTGGTTCATCGATTTGCTCGAGCAGGCACCTGTAATATCCCTATTCATTGGGAATGAGGTCCATTATTGTTACCGTTTTGGTATATTGAATACACCTCGGGTAGCTTGCCAGGCTCTGCCATGTCTTGGGTTCATCCCAGTCTTTTTCTATGTCAGACCATCAACCATCCAGGGCCCAAAGGACAGAGCCCTGGGGATATAGACAAGCTTGTCTCCTGTCTGTCACCTGCCAATGCAGCCGGGCAACATAGCCACACCTGCAACACCTTGAGGGGTGGCAAATTAGGGAAGTATGTAAAAATGTTATTGATAAAAGAACAGGTAAATATTCATTCACTACAAATTAACATTTAGTTTTAAATTAAAATGAACATGTAGCAACAAGTAACATAAAATATAAATAATGTACTCAAATTTTTTAAAATAAATTACTCTGACATATAAATGATGTTCTAGTATCTTAGTATAGCACATACTGTTTTAAAATTTTTGCATGATTGAAGCAGATAGTGTTCACACACAAGAATTAGGAGATAGTTATATTTAGGAGACTGTTGAAAGGAAATCACAGAACACAGAAGAATGAAAAAGCTGCCAACATACAGGGGCCAGAGTGATAGTCCAGCGGATCGGGCGTTTGCCTTGCACCCGGCCAACCTCATATGATCCCCAGCATCCCATATGGTCCCCTGAGCACTGCCAGGAGTAATTCCTGAGTTCAGAGCCAGGAGTAACCCTTGAGCATTGCCAGGTATAACCCAAAAAAGAAAAAAAAAAAGCTGCCAACATACAAAGTCGGGTAGAGTGAAAGAGTCTCTCAAAAAGGATAATGAGAACCACTTGGAAAACACCTTAAATGATAGTTAATTTTTAAGAGAAATGATAATAACCTACTCTCTTTGGCAAAGGAAGTAAAAAGAGAGGACAAATGTTAGCTGTATTCAGAATTGTTTAATCATAAACACACACAAAACTATAGAGTATATAAGGGCACAATTATTTTGCAATGACAAATAAACAGAATAATTCTCAATTGTCAACACCGAAAAATCATTGCAGTGAGTTAGTTAAGGTATTCTTTAGGGTCAATGATATAGCCCATGTGGTAGAGCACATACCTTACATCAGACCTTGGCCTTGCTCCTTCCCAAGTGCCTCTGGAGTATTTAGTACCTATTTTGTGCCAACTACTATGTGTTTCTACTTAATCATGGCAACACCAACAATAATCATCATACAATCCAATTGTAAAGATGAAGACTTAGCCCTGTTCTAGAGATGAGGATACTTATGTAGAATTTATTCTGCACTATGAACAAGTTCTCAAAGCGCTACTTGAAAAAAGAAAACACACATGATTGGCATAGAGTAAGCATAGATATTTGCAGTTGTTTTTCCTGCTTGCTCCATGATCCCAGGATAATTGCTCCAATTGATATTTTGTAATATTCTCTGACTCTCACTGGATTTATTAATTTAAAGATCCAGTGGATTCAATTATTTCCTTATGGACAGCAAGTTAAATATATAACATATAAATTATATAATTTAAATAATATGATTGTATGTATAATTGAATTTCTTTACCAGTCATCTGATTACCTGCTGTTGGAAGATTGTGCCCTGGGAGTCAAAGAAGCATTTCTCTGAGTGTGAGAAAGCAGTGATGTCTTTGTAACATGTTTCCTATTAAAATAACTTTTTCAAGGTTTAATAAGGAGATTAAAACTAATAGAAAAGTCTGGTGTGAGCGTTGCAACACCAGACTTGCAGCATGTGCAAAGGTAACTGTTCTCCTAAAACAAGCAGCAATATTGCATTGGCCTGTGGCCAGTCGGAAGCCCAGCAAACAGGAGAAAATTTCAGGGTTGATGCGGCAAGTTGCCGGTGTTGAGAGTAGAAATCTGGGTTGCCATTAGGTTACTACAGCCCTGTGAATGGTGTTCACTTCTCAAGTAGGCGACTCCAAACCCATAACCTAAGGTGAATGTTCAGGCTGGAGGAAGGATTCAAGGGAGGAGGAAGAATCAGGGCAGGTACCTCTTCACTTCAGTTCAAGTTATCTGACCAAGACTTTTTGGGGATGTATTCTGGAGATAGACCCAACATTTAGGGTCCCCTGTAACTTTGATTTCTAAAATTATTCCACTCTTTTTTTGTTTGTTTTTGGGCCACACCTGGTTTTTCTTAGGCCTGACTTCTGGCTTTGCACTCAGGAATCACTTCTTGGCAATCTCAGGGTACCATATGTTAGCAGGGGTTCAAACTTGAGTCAGTCGTGCATGGTACTTCAAGGCCTGGAAGCCTGTACCCAGCCCCTAAGCAGAAGGTTGCCTGGTGGGTATGAAGCGGGCTTGACGTTGCTTGCTCGTAGATTTGGAAACGTGGATTTCTCCCTTTGGAACCCAAGAGCTCTGGCACATGCACCCTTGGGTGAGCAAGAGTTAACGCTCACAACCGGTTGGCAGTGAGCGACTGAGATGAATGCGGGTACTGTGCACTGGGACCGGAACCAGAGGCCTCCACCTGAACAACACCACCTGACCAACGAAATGGTAGTTTGGGAGATAGAAAAGAGGAGCTGCCGTTCAGAGCTCAGAGGCCTGAAGGCTGTGTCATTTCATCAAGCTCTTCCTACCATGCCAAAAAAAAAAACTCAGTGAGACAAAAAGGAACCCCGCCCCAAACCCCACCCTTCCCCTGTTGATTCTCTTGGTTCAATTTGCTGCCTTTCTGAAAAATGGATTTTTAGGGCCTTTTTTTTGCGACTCAAGTGAAATTGTTAGTCTCGACACTGCATGAATGCTGATAATAGTGCTGGGTCTCTACAGAAATCGCTTTAATCATATTTCTTATTTTTTGCTTAGTGTCATTTGCTTTTAAAAATACTAACATGGGTACACTCACCCTGCCAAGATTAGGCCCATCTTTGCGGTCTTCTTCTCCAGACAGGGTTGCCTTTTGTAACTCCTGTGGGGAGGGTTTGATGGCAGAAGCCTGGCGACTTATTAGTAGCTTAAGCCCTGGGGCCTTATGGGGGCTCCCATAGTGTTGCAGGACACCTAAGAGCCTAGGCCTCTGCAAATGCCCTGGATTGCCTCTTGCAGGTCACTTCATAGATAGGGGGTTAGTCTGAATGTGGCACTCTTATCTGATCATGTATTCTGTACTGGCTGGTATAAATATTCTCTCATGCTACCACAATCATCGTGGGACTAGCTAGATCTTACCAGCATATTTGCCTGGCCACGTTGGATCTCTAAGTAATTACACCAGAGAGAAATGCTGTTTGCCTCCAAGCAAGCAAGCATGACTCCTGATAACTCAAAGGCAACTAAACTACAAAACTACCATGAAGTAGATGAGACTCTTGTGAAGGCTTGGAGAAATATTTAACTGGCATTAGTATTAGTCTTTGGTACAGAGACATGCCATCTCAGAAACCCCCTTCTCTACCCTATAAAGGCAATTCCAGGCAGATCTTGGCTCAAGAGGTGCTGGGAGAAATTACCTGAGGGCATTTGATCCTTCCTGCCAGGGAAGTTCATTTAGCTTATAGCTTCTCCCAGCTCTGCTAGGAGGCTTTTAATTAGGTTTGGGTCCTTGTAAACAGCCAGATGGTCTCCTGAAGTTGCTACATTCTATAGAGCTATTTTCCTGTTTTCATCTCTAGATAGCCCAGCCCAGAATGGGCTGGGCTGGGAGTTTGGGTGGATTTCTAGCTATAAAATAAGCTGCAAGAAGAAAGAATCTCTTCTCTTTTTTAACCTTTTTGCCATTTTGGCTTCCCTTGGTGTTGTGCTTCTCTGTCCTCTCCATTCTCTGTTGGGCCTCAACACGTGGTGGCAGCCATCTTGGCCTACACCTGGCTGGGGCCTAGCTGGGAACCCAGAGTCCGGAGGTTTTCCCTGCTCTTGGATTGTATATTGGAACCTGTGATAGTAAAGCCCTTTTAAAACTGCATTGGATTCCTGAGTCTTCATCCATTCCTCGCCGGCTTCGGAGGTAGAAGGGAACTCGCTTCCTGACACTGTCAGGGACCCCGCAGTGCTCCCCAACACTATAGGATGGGGCTCTCTCCCTTGCTCTCACTCTTCCCATTCCCCAGAAAAGAGGTGGAGGTTGGCAAAGGCCCGTTGGAGTGACCTGACTTCCTGAGCCCGGCTGTCTTTGGCACTTTCTTGGGGGTGATGGGAACACTTGGGCCTCCTGTGCAGGGCAAAGAAAGGGGCATTCTCCAGAGTGAGCACAAGAGTATTGGCAGAAGGCATGACTTTGCTCTGAATTCAGAGGCTGTAGTGGAGTCAACTGCCCTGGGTCGCATCCAGGTTCTGCTGCTGGTGAATGGTGGGAGCTGAGGCAGATTTTTTCTTGTTTTTGAATGGAAAATATTTCCTTTTTTCTCCTCCCCTCCCCTGCCCTGCTCTTTCTGTTGCACACCTTGGACTCACACTTATTTGTGCAGTGTCCTCTTTCCTATTCTGGCAGAGACACTGGCCAGAGCTCATGCTCTCAGCTGCCAGGCTTGCTCACCTTTTAAGCTGTGATGCTCTCGGGATTCCCATACAGCAGAGCTGATGGGACAGAAAATTTCACCCACTTCACACGTGGGTGGCTCTGGGGTAGGAACTCAAGGTCTAATGCTCGCAAAGGCTGGTGCTTTTGCCAACTGAGCATCCCACCCCCATAACGTCTAGTTTCTCTAATGGGAAAGTTCCCACCTCAAAGTGTCAACTGGATTAAAGAAATCTGAAAAAAAAACAGAAAAGTCATGAATGACTTCACTATAAAAAGTAACTATACTTTTTCTATGTCTGAATAGAATTGCATTTAGCATGTTTTGAAACCTGATGTTTTCTCTCAATAATTTATAATTAAAATATAATTCAATCAATAGTTGATATGCTATAAATTTTCAGCATGAAAACACCTATTTTATTACTCTAGACTATGAATTCTAATACTATTATTAGCGCTAGAAATTTTATATTACAATCAATAATTTTCCTTTACATAAGTAGCAGAGGTCAATTTTATGCAAGTGACTAATTTCTCAAAATAAATCCTAGTAGTAAAATTGCTTAATCAAAGGCTAAACAAATTTTTTAAAATTGCTTTCAAAAAACATTTTTATTAATTTTTATTCCTACTAGTATTGTTTAAAAATGCTTAGAAGGCAGAATTTATGGTTATCTCTCCAAAATACACTCATAACCATAGCAGATCCCCCTGCAGAAAGTTTTCCAAAGTATATTGAGGGAGTTGGGAATTAATATATGAAGGAAGAGAAAGAAATTTAGACACCGGAAACATAATGTCAAATTATGGCCATGTCACTTTCAATTGGAAAATAGATTAAATTCTAAATTTACTGTCTTCCCTCTATATTCTGCAAGCTGATTAAAAAAACACCAGTTTGCTTTCTAATAGAGGGATGTTCTGAGACAGTAAATTTAAAAAAAAAAGAATTCTAAGTGAAAATAGCATTTTCTGAAAACAGTTTTGTCTGCTTAAAAGATGAAACCTGAGGCTTCCTGTAAAACTGATGCCATTAACGCTTCTAAAATTAATGACAGGGATTTGTTTTCAATTAATGTTAAAGTATATCTAATCTATCAAACCTGTGACCACAGTTTTGAAATCTAATGGAATTCCATTAGTTTTAAATCCACAGCAGTAAAGATGACACCAAAAATGTTTTGAGGTTGTTTACCTTAATTTGGCTTAGACTAGAATTCTAATAACAATAAATATAAATCTGCATTCCTTCCTGGAAGTATCCAGCCATCTACTTTTTGCTTTTTTATTTGGTATTGGGCCATGCACGGCATGCTTAGGGTTTTCTCCTAGCTTTGTGCTCAAACATCACTCCTGGCAGAGTCTGGGGAACTTGTAGGGTAGAAGGGATCAATCTCACGTCAGATACATGCAAGGCAAGCACCCTACCTGTGAACTATTGCTCTCATCTTCCAGTCATTTATTTTAATAACAAAACCAGGCTGATAGACTGGATTGGTGGATTATAAAATATGGAATATCAATATGGATATTGGATGATTCAATAATATGGATTATTGGACATGGGTTAGAGATAAAGTACTACTTGTTTTTCATGTTTTGATATTGTGATTAAAATTTTGTTTTCAATATTGTTTTCCATTTTTGCTGGGGTGCATTTATTTACAGTAATGTTAATGATAGCTCCACGCATCCTGTATTCTAGCACCACATTCAGCACTGTGTCCATTCCCCTCCATCAATGTCCCAAACACCCATCCAAATTTTCTGGCACCCTACGTAAGTTCAATTCTAGAAGCTGTTATACTTTATTTTGGGGAAAACTTCAGAAATAGTTCATTTTTGATTTGTGGAACCTCCTACTGCTTTTAATACATGATTCAAAATTTTAAAATGAAGAGTTCTACAGATCTTGAAATAGATGCCAAGAAGTTGAATAATTCACTGATTATATGGAAGTTCTTTTTAATTTCCTGAGAAGTCTCCATACTATTCTTTTTTTTTGCTTTTAAAATCATTTTTGAAAATTAAAAAAAAATTTATTATACCATGTGAGATATACAACTACAAGGAGGTTCATAATTGTGTCTCTGCCATACAGTGTGCCAGCACCCATTCCTCAACCAGTGCCAAATTCTCACAACCCATATCCCAAACACGCCCTCACCACCCAAATCCTGCCTCCCCTATTGCAGGCACATTTTACTTCTCTGTATATCTTTGTCTCTGTCCTTGCATTTCTCTCTCTTCTGTTACACTTTGTGGCTTGCCCTACAGATACTAACGACTTATAATGTCTTTATGTGAATATTCAATAGTAAATTCTAGTGTGACAACATAATTCCTCATTCCCCATATCCTCTCCAGTTTATTGCAACTAGAATGATCATTAAAGTGTATAAATGAGAAAGATCCTGGGAAGGACCTGGTGCTAAAATGTGTTATAGTCAAAGGTTATTGTGCAGCTGCAGAGTGGCCACGTGCCAGCACAACTGTAGATCTGGAGTGTCTGTCTTCCAGCAGTTGGCTGTGGTGGTTGTCAGCTCAGGGCCACGCCCACTGACCCAGAGTCTGAGGAATAGGTGGAGGGGCCCAAATCCCTGCTCCAAGTTCGGCCAGCATGGCTGCCTGCATTCTGAGCAAACCCTAGGAGTTATGTAGGACCCAGCCAGCGGCTGGCGAACCTTTTACTTTTTTCCTCAGGAACTCAATGGGTCACTCCACATGAGGCTGAGCTGCCACAGCTGTAGATCTGGAGGGCTCCATGATCGCTAGATCACTAGATCACTAGACATCCCATTGTTCATCGATTTCCACGAGAGGGCACCAGTAACATTTACATTTGACCCCATCACATGCCAGTGTAGCCCAAATGGCATCTGCTTGCTTCAGTAATACTAAGAGACTCAAACCATTTGTTCAGGGTCTTGATGAGGAAGTCTGACCATCTTGTAGGTGGGTGGCCACGTGATCTTTTGATGTCCTGTGGAATCCAGTCTGTAATGGCTCTACTCTAGCGGTCATCTCCAAATCACATTACATGTCCAGCGCATCTGATTTTCAATACCTTGACAAATGAGACAGCATCCCTGACTCTGGAACAGTGACGGAGGTCAGAACTCCAGATTCCTTCTTTAACTTGAGTGAGGCTTGATATTCCAAGCATAGCTCTTTCGATTCCTCTTTGGGATACCTGAATAGCGTTCTCATCATGCTTTCATAGGACCCAGGTCTCTAAGGCGTATGTTAATGCAGGGAGAATGGTGGAGTTGAAGACATGTGCCTGGAGCTGGAGGTTCTTTGTCCTTTTACCTATTTCTTCAATGCTTTTGAAGGGATTCCATGCTGCTCTTTTCCTCCTGCATAGCTCAGATTTTAGGTCATTCATCATGATGACTTCTCGACCTAGGTACACATAACTGCTGCATTCAGAGATGTTTGTTCCATTGAGAGTGAATGGGGCCTCTGGAACAAGTTCATTTTTCATGAACATAGTTTTGTTGAGATTCAGCTATAGACCTGTATTTCCATATTCTCGGTGGAAGTCAGCCAGTATTTGTGTTGCTTGGCAAATATTTGGTGTTATTAGAACAATGTCATCAGCAAAGCAGAGGTGGTATAGTTGCCCACCATCTATCTTTACTCCATTCCTTCCCATTCTAATTGTCGCATGATGTTCTCAAGTGTGGCGCTGAAGAGTTTTGGTGAAATGGTATCACCCTGCCAAACCCCTCTTTTGACATCAATGATCACTTCCTTGTAGAATGTTGAGATCCTGGTGGTGAATCCATAATACAGCTGGGGAAGGATCTTGATGTATTGGGTTTCAACAACCTGTTTGACTAGGGCTTCGATAACCACTTTGGTCTCAACAGAATCAAAGGATTTCTTTAAATCAATGAACGTGAGACAGAGTGGCATCTTGAACTCCCTACAACCCTCAATGAGCTTGGTTACTGTGTGGATATGGTCAATTGTACTGAATCCTTTTCGGAAGCCAGCTTGCTTGCATGGTTGTTCTTCATCTAATGTTCTGCAATTCTGTTTATTATGACTTGAGTGAACAGTTTGTAGATGACGGACAACAGGCAGATGGGGCGATAGTTGCCAATGTCGTGGAATGTCTCTCTTCTTGAACATTAGAACTGTCCTGCTGGTTTTCCATTGGGAGGGCACCATGCATTCAGACAGGTAGCGTGTGAAGAACTGAGCCAGTGTATTGATGAGTACTGAAGGCAGATTTGTCAGGTGTACGGATCTGACTTTGTTTGGGCCTGGTGCTGTTCCCTTCTTTACCAACAAAATGGCATGTCGGATTTCATAAGGGAGAATGTTGGGAACGACATATCCATCCTGCGGAATTTGGTATGTGGGCAGGTGGACGTGGCTATCAAAGAGATTTTAGTAGAATTCATGGATAATCTTCTCCATTTCCTTTCTGGAAGATGTGATAGATCCATCAGGATGTCGGAGGGCAGTCATCTTGGTCTTATAGTTGGCGAAGGACAGGCGGGCATTGAGAATGCTTTTCCTGGCTTCTGCTACATCTTCTAGTATTTCTGCTCTTCTCTCTTTGAGGTCTTGTTTTATCGCTTCTCTGCACTGCTTTGCTAGCTTGGATGTTAGCAATTGGTCACCTGAGGCTCGCGCCTTGCCATGTTGGTAAATGAGCTCAAGAGTTTTTTGAAGACAGGTGTCCTTTTGTGGTTTTTTTCTCTTGGCATTTGTCGGACAATCATGGAGGTGCTGAACCAGTCCGTTGTATTCTTCATCAATGCCGTCAGTAATGGTATCTTCCCATGTTGCCGCAATGGGGCTAACCAGTTCCCAGTTGGTGGTCGTTCTGGGAGTTCTCTTCTTAAACTTTGCAGCCTTTTCTCTCCATTGCGTTAAGTATAATTTTGCATGAAGGAGATGGTGGTCCGATCCTGTTTGGAATTTGGGGACAACAGCAACATCGGTCAGACAAAGCCATCGATTGAAGATGATGTGGTCAATTTCATTGTGGAACTGTTCACCAAGAGATTCCCATGTCCAACGTTTTGCTTCAGCCTTCTGGAACTGTGGAGTGCCCATGAATGGTCTTGGTGGACATGATGAACTCAGATAGTCTCTCACCCTGTTTGTTCCATTCTAAGTATGGGTCCCAATGTGGAGTACTTCGGCTGATCTTCTCGGTCCTATCTTGGCATTAAATCACGGATTATGATCTTGTAGAAGGTGTGATCTTTTTTTTATAGAACTCCTCCAGTTCCATGTAGAATTTCTCAATTTCTTCTTCCTTGTATGTGGATGTTGATGCATAGACAATGAAGATAGAAATTGCTGACAGTGTGCCACATCTCTTCAAGTGTAATCATCCAATCTGGTTTGCTAGGTATTCAAATGAATCAATGTTCACGGCCATGTTCCTGTGACAAGGACACCGATGCCACCGACACCTCTTTTGTCTCAAGTTCCTAGGAAGAGTTATTCTCCGGTGTCAAAAATGGCATGATGCAATTGATGCCTCCTCATCTCAGTCAGACCAATGATGTCATACTTGATCTTTCTTGCTTGCATCATCAGGTCCTCAATATATGCTTCCAGTGCCAGCGTCTGTGCATTAAAAGTACAGACAGTTATTTTCGTCCTTCTTCGTTGTCACAGCCTAGTTTGGCCCTGAAATTTTATCAGGCCCTCCTTGTTTGTTCTTCTTAGTGCTGCTGTATTAAGGGCTCTTTCAGGGTCAGAAAGATAAACATTTTTATTACTGGTTTTGGCATATTGAATACGCATCGGACAGCTTGCCAGTCTCTGCCATGTGGACTGTATTTTCTCAGTAGCTTGCAGGGCTCTCTTAGAGTGCTCCATACTGTTTTTAAAAGAAGCTGAATAAGGTTTCCCCTGTAAACAGTAGATTAGAGTTCTTACCATAAGTGGAATGCAATCAAAATGCCAATGAAATATCACTTCATATCAGTAAGATTGGCATATGTCAAAGATTAGATACACTAGTGCTGGTTGGCATATGGAATAATGCAGCTCAGTTCTTCAAAGAAACTAGGAAGCCATGATCAAAAAAAGACTACACACACACACACACAGACACACAGAGAGAGAGATGAGAAATTGATATCGGAGGTTTCAAATATATGAGAAATTTGCAATTCACATCAAACTTGGCCTGTGCTGACTCAGAAAGGGCTGCGAGGCATATTCCAAAGGTGTTTAACTATTCTTCTTGAACCTTCAAGTCAGCAAAGGTTAGTGGCTGCTCGAGAACGTTTGATTTCACAAAGAGAATCAGTAATATACTGAATTCAAAAAAATACTCTTTTTCATATATTTTTATATATTTAATATATTTGGCCCTCACCACCACCTACCTTATGGGAAAAAGACAGAGGCTTTGAGATCTAAATGCATTTGTGTAAGACTTTAGTTGTTTAGAAACAGAATCACAACTTCTCCTTCACAAATCCCTGTTTTCTCCTTTTCTGATTTTCTAGGCCCTCTACTTACAGAGATTTCTTTAAATCTCTAAGTGAAAAGAGATTGGAAAACTAGAAATTGCAGAGAGAATTAGAGAATGTGTGGCAGGCAGTTAATGAATTTCAGTAGGTAACCTTGTTCTACCTTTGTGAGCAAAGACGCCAAGTCACCCCCAGGGCTTACAGTGATCAGGGGCTCTAAGCCGCAGGCTGAGTCCCAGCAAGGGATTGCTCTGCCTTTAATTTGTGTTCCTGCAGAAGCAGACACATATATTATAGGACATCTAAGATTGTGTAACTTTCCAAATGCAGGTTCAGTACTTTTCCCCTGGAAGTGGATAAGCTGTTTGAGGATCAGAGCTGTGTTTCCTCGGAGAGGATCATAGTCAGGCCAGTTCTGAATCATGCCGCTTCTCTTATTTGGGTTTGCCCAAGCTGCATCTATGAAACTGTACTTGAAACACTCCTAGAAAATATAGATATACAGATTCTTTTGTTCATATATCTCATTTCTATCTCATTTCCTTTAAAGGTTTTTTTTAATTACAGGTAGAAATTTATGGATTTTACGTTAAAGAAACAAGAATAACAGAAAAACAAAGAGTAGAACTACCCAAATGTCCACTTTTTTTTTCTTTTTTGGGTCACACCCGCAAAGCTCAGGGGTTACTCCTGGTTCTTTGCTCAGCAATTAGTCCTGGCGGTGCTTGGGGGACCACATGGGATGCCAGGGATCGAACCTGGGTCGGTTACGTACAAGGCAAATGGCCTACCCTCTGTGCTATTGCTCCGGCCTCCAACTATCCACTTTAGTACCCTCGCCATACTCATGTGACTGGAAGGTATTGTTGATATTCGTCTGTGTATGTCTCTTATTTTCTATGTGTCTGAGCATTTAATTTTCTTTCTAAAACTTTAATAATGATACCTTAAATTATAAACTGTGACTGAAAAATATCTTCTATGTGAAGAATTTTCTTTTTCCAGTTGTAATTTTAAATCTAAGTTTGAAAGATGAGACAATGAGGTATCAATAAGAAATCAGAGTAGAATGTATTTATGACCTTGACATGATCAAAGTTTTTTCCGATTTTATTCAGGTACTGACATTATCAATGTAATTAACAAAGAACTTCATGCATACATTGTTCTGTATCACATCTGCTACCAAAAGTGTCCACACTGGTTCCCCTAATGTCTCAAGGACCGTTCCCATTCAAATACCTCCCTTCCAGGTAAGCCCAGTTCTAAAGCTTATACATAGTAATGTATGTCCAATGACTGCCAAAGTACTCAAGACCCTCTAAAAGTCTCCATGTCTTTCTAAGCTGGCCTTCTCCTCCTTCCCCACACTATTTGACCACTTGATCACTTGACATCCCATTATTCATCGATTTGCTCAAGCGGGCGCCAGTAACATTTCTATTTGACCCTATCACATGCCAGTGAACCCCAATGGCATCTGGCTGCTTCAGGAATACAAAGAGCTTCAAACTGTTAACAAATTTCTGGAGAAAAATTAAGATTCATAAGAAGAGAGAGATTATTACATGAAACTTACATTCTGTGTTATCTGCTATTCAATGAAAACAATGACAAAGTGGTTTATTTTATTTAGGAGTTGTAGAAACTTCAAGGTCACAAGGCACAGGAGGTAAAGTATATTCTATTTCAAGATAGAAGCAGAGGACAGAATAGCTAGCAGAGACAGTGTATATAGAAATAAAAGGAAAGATAAAGGTCGTTAAATTGGCAGCTGTGGGAGCGCTTCCTGTTTACATAGAGTAAAAACTCTCCAAAGGTGGAAACATAGACTTGGTAAAGGAGTCTTAAGTTTAAGAAGCTGGAATCACCATATAGTTTTGAAAGGGGATTGGTTGAACATTAGGAAGCTTCTTTTGGATCTGCGGATGATAATATTGAAAGCAGTGTGGTGACGGATTAAAAACAGCATGGAGGTAAAACAAGAAGTTGGGATACTCTTCCAATAATTGAGGAAAGGATTTTTAAGGACCCGTGTCAACAAGAGGAATATAAAATAGTCAGAATATGAAAATGACGCAGACTTATTTTAAAAATACAGATTGTGATTTACGAATTGGAGTGATATTAGAGAGGTAGGGTGTTCACCTCACACATGGCCAACCTGGGTTCAGTCTCTGGTATCACTAGGGTCCCCTGAGTCCCACCAAGAGCAACCCATTCATGTAGATTTAAGAGTAAGCTTTATATATTTATAAGGATATACATATAGCTGTTACATGAACCAGATATACAACTTCTGCATATTTATCTTGAATAAATACAAATATGTCTATATATATGAATGCATGTATATTGGTTTGTTTAAATGGTTGATATGTATTTTACCTAAATTATGCACCAATTAAAACTAATTATGAAGCATATTTATATAAACCCTGAGTAGACTTTTAATTATGCTGTGGTTTTCTGAATCAGCTAGTTGCCTTTAAATCTCAGAATTGAAAGAAATCTTTGATTAAATATTTGGATAACCCTCTTGTTTTATAGAGAATAAAATCAAGATTTAGCAAAGAGAGGGGAGGAAAGGGTGAGGTGTTGGATGACAGGCTTAGCTATTTTGGGAGCTTTGTTTTTTGGGAACTCTGTTTTACCCACTCACAGCTTAATCTACTTACATGTTCTTAAACCAAGGTTCATTCTAATGAGATCTCTCCTATGTAAACACTGATAGAGGGTGTAGCAGTTACAGAAGTCACCTTGACTCTGAATAACTTCTGACTTATTATACATCTACTAAGACTTCTAGATTGGGCACAGCTCCTCTTTATACCCACTGCACCCAGCGTGGGACAGTTAGAAATACCAGAAGACTACCAACCTGGCTACGTTGAGACTGTCACTATCACTATCACTATCCTCCCGTTGATCATCTATTTGCTAGAGCGGGCACCAGTAATATCTCCATATGTCCTGTCTCATGCTAGTAGAGCCCAAGGGCATCTATTCGCTCTAGGAACATAAGGAGCCTCAAACCATTATATTAGGTCATGGGAATGAACTAATATAATTGTTACTGGTATTTGGCATATCAAATAAAACAGGGAAGCTTGCCAGGCTTGCCATGCAGGTGGCATACCCTTGCATGTCACCTCTAAATATAGCATTTATAGATGAACCACGTGGACGCAAGTGTCCGCGTGAGACAGGCTGCGATAGGCTGTTGCTGGGTGGAGTTCTGAGGAGAGGGAAGTCCAGATGTGGAAAATGGCTGCCTGATGGAGTGGGGGGGTCATCTGGCTTGTTGTGTGGCTCTGCTGGGGTGGCGGGCCAGGGCTAGAACCCGCCATCACTCCCGGGCGCCTCGTGAGCATCTGGGCACAGGGGAGCCACTAGCAGCTCTGCCCCATGTCTGTAAGTCTATGGTTCAGCATGCCTGGGCCGGATTGAAAAAAAAAACTGCTGTAGGGTGGAACTTGATGAGACGGGCTTCAATAGGCTGTTGCTGGGTGGAGTTCTGAGGAGAGGGAAGTCCGGATGTGGAAAATAGCGGCCCGATGGAGTGGGGGGTCATCTGGCTTGTTGTGTGGCTCTGCTGGGGTGGCGGGCCAGGGCTAGAACCCGCCATACCTCCCGGGTGCCTCGTGAGCAGCTGGACACAGGGAGAGCCAGTAGCAGCTCTGCCCCATGTCTGTAAGTCTCTGGTTCAGCATACCTGGGCCGGATTGAAAAAAAAAAAACTGCTGCGGGTGGAACTCGATGAGATGGGCTGTGATAGGCTGTCGCTGGGTGGAGTTCTAATGAGAGGGAAGTCCGGATGTGGAACATGGAGGCCCGATGGAATGGGGTGGGGTCATCTGGCTTGTTGTGCGACTCTGCTGGGGTGGCAGGACAGGGCTAGAACCCACCATCCTTCCTGGGCGCCTCGTGTGCGGCTGGCCAGAGGGAAAGCCAGGAGCAGCTCTGTCCCATGTCTGTAAGTCTCTGGTTCAATACCTGGGCCGGATTGAAAAAAAAAAACTGCTGCAGGGTGGAACTCGATGAGCTGGGCTGTGACAATGTGAATAAACGTGCATTTATTCACTTTGAGACTATAGGAAGATTATATAGGAAGGATCATACTAGTTTGCTCTCAAGCAGGCGAGTATGACCCTTTCAGTATACAAAGAACAAGATACTCAGAATCACCCAGATGCAGATAATAAACAAGAAGTACTTTGTGGGTACCATCTAGATTACATGAAGCCCATGAAATTAAGATGTATTACTTTATATCAACCCTCTCTCTCCAGTGTTTTACATAAGAGATAATCTCGAAGAAGGGATTAGTCCTTGGCTAATTCTTTGTTTATACCTATATTAGGGAATGACACCACCCTTATACAAGCTGTTTAGGGTTCTTTGTTGACAGAACATTCCCTGTCATAGATAGGATTACTTTGGTGTATATGAGAGGACTGACTTGAGGCCCCTTCTCCTTTTCCCCTTCTTCTTGGGTAGGACTCCTCTCGGGTGAGATCCTCTCTCTTTGTGGGAGACTTGGGCTCTTTTGTATGGTCTAAGTTCTGACCAGAGGTAGAATTCTTTCATATATTGGATTGTGGTGGTAGAGCTTTTGTACTATTAAAAGTCTTTTTGGAACTGCGCCGGACTCATGAGTTTTCATCCGTTCCCCTGGTGTCCTCGGAGGTAGAAGAGAACCCCTGTCCTGATACTGTTGGGGACCCCAGTAGCTCCCCAAAAAGGCTTTCCTTTGGTGTCACAGTGGCTTAAGAACTATAGATTAGGAGACGCTCACCTGTACATGCTGTATATACAGGTATATGCTGGTTCTCTTCAATTCTGTTGAAGCTTCCCAATATCCTTTCATACTTTTCCTCCCCATCACTCCACTATTATACCCACAATTGTCTGGCTTGTGTCTTATGGACAGGACACTCAGAGTTGTGTATGTTTTGTGAGTGTCTTCACAGCTGTGATGGAATTCCATAAACTTCTGCTATTGATACTTGGGCCCTGGCTGCCCAGCCTGACTGATGTATGTATGAGCTTGTCAAGTTTCTGTTGATGGGCTACAGGGTAGTACTTGGAGGCCAGATGCTATGGGGAATCAAACTTGGAGTCTCAGACATGTAAGAGACTTTCTCCCAAGAATTTCAGTAGCTCCAGTTCATCAGAGGCTTTGATATTTTCTATAGTTCACTTTTACTTTACTTCTTCAGTTAGAAGCTTAAGTTCATCAGTAGTTAGAAAGACAAGCCTAATGGAATGAAATAAAATTTGACATGTAAAGTCCATTTAATTGAAGTGTTTTATATATATTTACAGAATGTAATTGCAGTGCCTGAAATGCAGGATGTAGAAGATAAAAGAAGTAAAGCCTTTTTTCACTAATAAATAATTTGAATTTATTTACATTATAAAAAATGCTTACCATTTTGTTGACATTTTTATACATAAGCAACATTCCTTTCCAAGAAATGAATGTATACATAATCTCTTTTTAGTCCTGTCATCAATAACATGATGCAGGTCAACTAATGGCATTTGCATATGAGATTATTGAGACACAAAGAAACCTCTTGTGAGAGGGGTGGCAGAGAATGGACACTGAATCTTCCCTCAACCATGAAACCAAGCTGCCCATGTATAAGCCAGTTTTACAAGGACAGCTTGTTATATGATCCACAATTATTCTTCCAGTGACAGAAAAAGCTTCTTTGAACTAATTCATATAATAAAATCAACTCTTGAATCAGATGAAAGAAAAGAATCCAGAAGTTATAGTCTTTGGGTCCTTTGCATTTATTGTTCACATTGACTGAAAGCTCCATTGTGGAAATAGCTCACAGGCCTTTAGTGAGATCTACTGATCACATTTTCCTAGAATTCATTTACTGAAGACTAGTAGTACTAAGAAGAAGAACTTTGTGTGTCTATTGCCTAATAAATGCTTCTAGTTCATAAGACACTGTTTATTGGTTTCTGGGTCACATCAAATGGTTCTCAGAGTTTCCACTTGGCTCTTTGCTCAGGGATCACTCCTGGTTGTGCTTCAGGAACTGTTGGAGGACATGTTTAGCTAATCTGGGAGTTTTGTTGTTTTGCTCACTCCCAGCTTAATCTTATTTAAGGCAATGTTCATTCTAATGAGATCTCTCTTCTATGTAAACACTTCTAGAGGGTGTGGCAGTTACAGAAGTCACCTTGATTGAATAACTTCTGACTTATACATCTACTAAGACTTCTATGTTTTCTAGATTGGGCACAGCTCCTCTTTATACCCACTGCACCCAACGTGGGACAGTTAGAATTTACCAGGAGACTACCACCCTGGCTACGCTGAGACTAAAGGAAGACTATAGGAAGGATCATACTAGTTTGCTCTAAGCAGGCGAGTATGACCCTTTCAGTACATGAGAACAAGATACTCAGAATCACACTGGTGCAGATAATAATAAGGACCTTGTGGGTACGATCTAGATTACATGAAGCTCATGAAGTTAAGATGTATTACTTTATATCAGCCCCCCTCTCCAGTGTTTTACATAAGAGATAATCTCGGGATTAGTCCTTGGTGTAACCTTTGTTTATACCTGCAATAGGGTGTGGCACTACACTCTGTTTAGGGTTCTTTGTTGGCATGGCAACCTCCGGATTGGATTACTTTTGGTGTATATAAGGGGCTGACTTGAGGCCCCTTCACCTTTACCTTTTGCCTTTTGGTTCCTCAGCCTTCAGCTTTTGGCTCCTGCGGCTTTTGGCTTTTGGCTTTTGGCTTTTGGGCTTCTTCCCTGTGGGATCTCGCCTTGTGAGCGTTTATTCCCTTGGAAGTTTTTACACGTGGTGGTTGCCATCTTGGCCTACACGTGGCTGGGGTTCTAGCCTGGAATCCTAAGCATCGGGTTTTTCCTTTTGCTGATTTGTATGCCTGAACCTGTGATAAGTAAAGCCCTTTAAAACTGCATCGGATTCCTGAGTGTTGATCCATTCCTCGCCGGCCGGAGGTAGAAGGGAACTTCGCTTCCCGGCACTGTCGGGGACCCCGCAGAGCGCCCGACAAGGAACCATATGCCATGTTGGGATTGAACAAAAAAAAAGTCCACTTGCAAGCCTAGCACCTGAACACTGCACTATATCTCTGGTCCCAAGGACCTGTATTGTTGGAGGACATCCCCTAATGAGCTCTAGGCTCTTGCTAACATTTAGCATATGTTAAGAGATGCTTCCTGCCCTTAGGAATCTGAGGAGTTTAGGAGTGTGGACAGGATTAGAAAAGACATTTGATTTCATAACTTTATATAGGAAAATTTTCACGAGTCTAGGCTCCAGAGCAATTCTCTTTTTTCCTGACATGCATGTCCCCATGGGGGAACACATGTGTAATTATTCCAAGATACACTTGGTGACACTGGATCAACCATAATGTAATCATTCTGCAAGCTGGTTAGCTCCCGGCAAACAAACGTGTCTCTGATACTAAAAGTACAGTAAGCAAGTTATTCTGACAGATTATGGACCCTAGTGGAGGTTTAGAGATTTGCTGCAATTGACAGGCTATATATATATTCATAATATGATAGATTATATTCTGAACTGCTTTCTGGGTCAGATATATTGCCCCCTACCCACTTTGCAAAGGAGTCATATGGCAGGAAATTGGCTCTGGCATATCAGCATTTGTTAAGCTTGGGCCAGGGGTTAACCTGAAGATTTTCATTTCTATAAGGTCTTTTGAACCCTTGCAGAAAGGTAGGCCCTGAACTCTTAAACAATATATCTGAATTTGTCCCTAGAAGACCCAGCTCATGATCGGCTGGACTGGAAGTCCTTGGCAGGCTTCTGACAATAAAAGAAGCAAGAAGGAAGAAGAAGGGGCCATTTTGCCATCTTCTTCAAGTCTGGGTCTGTTCTTTGGCCTGTGCACACAGAGCGGGGTCCAGTGGCCATCTTGGCCTAGGATTCTAAACCATAGGGCTAGAGTAATAGCAAAGCAGGTAGGGCGCTTGCCTTGCACGTGGCTGACCCAGGTTCAATTCCCGGCATCCCATATGGTTCCCTGAGCACTGACAGGAGTAATTCCTGAGCAAAGAGCCAGGAGTAACCCCTGAGCATTGCCGGGTGTGACCTAAAAAAATAAAAAAAAATAAAAATAAGCAAATAATAAACTAAGCACATGGTATGGGTCCAGCAAGGAACTGAAAGTTTGGGGCTTTCCTGTCCTTGGATTGTACTGCCAGAACTTGTGTGAGTAAAAGCCTTTTGAACTTTGCTGGATTTGAGAGTCTTTATCCATCTGTAGGCCACTGTATCCCATGGGGCAGAAGGGAATCCTGCTCCCCTGATATACTGTTGAGAAATGCAGCAGTGCCCCAGCTCAGCAGCTGCAGCATCTCCTGACAGTGTATTTTTAAGAAAAATATCATGGGTAAATTCTTAAGCTCCTCTGAACTACATATGACATAGAAGCAGTAGGAGAGACAATTCTGGTACAAGATCACCGACCTGAGAAATAATCCAGCCAGAGGAACTGTAGACAACTTTTAGAACAAAGAGGTACCCAAAGTTTACCAGTGTAGAGAGAAGTGATGTCTTATGTAGACACACCATCAGATATGGAAATAGAGGCATATATTGGCTTAAGTCAAAGATATATTTTAGTACCAGGGTCTCAGAGAACACTCTGTCCCATACCCTCTCCTTCTCCTATACCATACATGCCATGGTACTATTTTATAAACTCCAAGGATGGTAAAAAACTGTAAGATTGACTAAGAATAGAGTCTGTATCCATAAGAAATTGAAGAAGGAGTTTGGTAGAGAAAGATACAATAAAAATATAGATAGGGGGCCGGAGCAATAGTCCAAAGGGTAGGGCTTTTGCCTTGCATGCAGCCGACCCAGGTTCGATCCCTGGCATCCCATATGGTCCCCTGAGCACCACCAGGAGTAATTCCTGAATGCAGAGCCAGGAGTAATCCCTGAGCATCTCTGGGTGTGACCCAAAAAAATATATGGATAATTGCTGGGGTATGCTGTATGTCCCAACAAAATCCCAGAGCAGGGTCTAGGGATCCACTTCTGCCCAGGGGACCAGTGGCTGGCAGACAGAGAAATACGTGAGAATCCAGCAAAGTTTCAAAATGTTTTACTTTCACAGGTTCTGATATACAATCCAGTAACAGGAAAACCCCAGACTTAGGTTCCTAGTTGGGCCCTGGGTTTAGAATCTTAGGCCAAGATGGCCAAAACCATGTGTTAAGGCCCAATAGGAAAGAGAAGGGAGAGAAGAAGAGCAGAAGAAGAAGGCAAAAAGCAAAGGCAAAAAGACAAAGACCAAAAGACCCTGGAAGCAAGCAGGCTACAGCTTTAGGTCTTTTCAATTTAGACCACCTACACCAACAGGAAGCCGTTGGAGTCAATTCCCCTCAGGCAACTTCTCCCATGATTTCCTTTGAAATGTTAATGTTGCCCAGACAAGATCTGCCTCGGAAGTGCCATGCAGGGTGGGGGGGGATGGGCATGTTTCTGTATCAATGGATATTCTACAGCCAGGTATATATTTCTCTAAGCCTTCACAGGATTCTCTTCTTCATAGTTGTTTTGTATATTAGCCTTTAGACTTATTAGAGAGCCATGCTTGGTTGCTTGAAGGCAAAAAGCATTTCTCTCTGGTCTAAATACTTAGAGATCCAAGTGGCCAGGTAAATATACTGGAAATATCTAGCTAGTCCCAAGATGATTGTGGCAGCATGAGAGAAAATATTTCTATCAGCTAACATAGAATACATGGTAAGATAAACTTTTGCCACATTCAAACTGTCCTCCTGTTCCATATACAAAGTGGCCTACAGGAGGCAACTCCAGGCAAGATGCAGAGATTCTGGGCAACAATGTACCACATTGATAATGTTGAGGAAAACATAAGGTAAAGCCTTTGTGATATTGGATCTGGAGGTATCATTAAAAAATCAATGTTATTGTCAAAGTGAGTAAAAACAAAAGTAAATAAACAGAACATGAAATTAAGACTTTGCATGGCAAAAGAAATGATGACCAGTATAAAAAGATACTAAAGCAATTGTAAAACTTTACAACAAAATCAAATAAACAACAACAAAACAGCTCCATCAAAAATTGTAGAAGAGATGAACAGACACTTCCTTAAAGAAGATATTTAGGTGGCAATAGGTAATGAAAAAAAATCTCTCCCTTGCTTATTACAGGAAAATGCAAATAAAAAATAATAATATTTCACCTCATACAATCATATGATTGTATGGTATCACCTTGTACCATACAGAAAAAAGAATAAAAGTAACCAAGCAAGCAGTATTGGTGGGGAGGTAGAGAAAAGGAACGAATCCCCAGTCACTGCTAGTGGGAATGTTGACTGGTTCAACCTCTTAGGAAAACAGTATGAGAAATTGCCCAAAAACTAAGAATTAAGCCTCCATATAATCCACTTCTACTTTTCCACTTCTTGTCATCTACCCCAGAAGTACACTATATTGAAAAGTCATTTTTGTTCCTTTCTTCATTACACTAATTCACATTTGCTAAGATCTGAAAATGACCCACATGTCCAAGAACAGAAAATTAGTTAAAACTTTGGTGTATTTTAATCTCTTACTGAGAATTTGGCTGTGTTAGATGATGTAATGCTGCTGCTGCTGATAGATTCTTCCTGAACTGTTGGTACTAGCAAATTATAAGCTATTTACTTATCTAATTTTTTGAAAAAAATTAAATCACCTGTGATTTAATCCTTAGTAAAGGATTAAATCACCCCTTTACTAAGCTATCTTTATATAGAATGTGTTTTATGTTCTGTTTATCTATATATCTATTTATGTTCCTATGAGTGTGAGAGCTTTATATACTCTAAATATTCTCTGGTATTTAATCATATTTATGGTTTTCAATAATATTCTCCAAGTTTTTGATTTGTATCATCCTTATTTAAATGTCTTTCAAACTGATTAGGTAGCCAAATTAGTCCCAAGATGGCACACACTAAGTTTCTCATCAGCAAACAAACTTAACTAAGTTTCTGTATGGGGTCAGCCAATCAACAACTGCTTAATCTGCAAAAGTTTCTTAACATGGCTTTGAGATTTCTCTTTGCCCCATAAAAGGAAAGCCAGCTAGCATAATTTCTCTGTTCTTGCTGACTCTAATCTTTAAAAAATATTTTGCCTGTCAGATTAAAACTCACCACTGAATATACACAAAGAGACTTAAGTGATAAACTCTAAATATCTGCAGGGCTAGCCACAATGTGTAAAATAAGAGGGAGAGAGAGATGCAGAGACAGAGAGAGAGATAGAGAGAGAAAGAGAGGTAACTGGGGTACCTGCTATTAAGGCGGCCTGGGGGGACGGGGGGGAGGGGGTACATTGGTGGTGGAAATGGGGCACTGGTGGAGAGATGGGTGCTGGAATACTGTATTACCAAGAACCAATTATGAACGCCTTTGTAATTGTATGTTTCACGGTGGTATAATAAAAAATTAAAAAAATATTTTGCCTGAACAACTCTTCAGCTCTCTTTTAGCTAGAATATTGTTTACTAGATTTAATACTGCCTGTTTTATTAATAAAAGCCTAATACAAGTAAATTTTAGAAAATTTTATGTTAACAGACCTAATGGTTTACTGTCTATTAAGTCCAGTTTACTATTTTAACTAGTTTTTAAATACTCTGTATAAATAAATATTTTAACTATTTTCAAAAACTTTTTAAAAGTTTTTAAAAAATATTTTAACAAGTTTTTAAATACTGAGTATTACCTACCATTTTCTTATAAATGTTTATTTCCAACTCTTTTTTATTTTTAATTTTTTTTTTTTTTTTTTTTTTTGCTTTTTGGGTCACACCCGCAATGCTCAGGGGCTACTCCTGGCTCGCACTCAGGAATTACTCCTGGCGGTGGTCGGGGGACCATATGGGATGCCGGGATCGAACCCAGGCCGGCTTAGCCGGCGTGCAAGGCAAACGCCTACCCGCTGGGCTATCGCCCGCCCCTATTTTTTAATTTTTTATTGAGGTATAATTAAAACAACCACTGGACTAGAGCCGTTACAGACTGGATCCCACGGGATGTCAAAAGATCACGTGGCCGCCCACCTACAAGATGGTCAGACTTCCTTGTCAAGACCCTGAAGGAACGGTTTGAGGCTCTTCATATTCCTGAATCAACCAGATGCCATTGGGCTACATTGGCACGTGATAGGGTCCAATGGAAATGTTACTGGTGCCCGCCGAGCAAATCGATGAATAACGGGATTCAAGTGATCAAGTGATAATTAAAACATTAGTTTTAGGTTACAATAAAACTTGATATTTCCTAGTATTACTAAATTTAACCACAAAAAAGTTTATTCAGCAGTCATTTCAAATGTAGGTATTCTTGTTATTTAGTCTCTTTACTGTTGAGATCATAGGTGGCGGTGCTGCAGTGGGCAGGGGGCACATGTAGTAATTGAAAATAGAACGGGTGGTCTTGAACACACAAGACATGCACTCTCATGCATGTGTCATGTCTCTTGCCCTCATTTGTAGTTTTTTAAAATTCCTCATATATATTCTATGCATAAATCCCACACAATAGAATTATGAATTGAAAATATTTCTTTCAGCATTTGGGTTCTTTAGACTTTATTTTTTTTAAATTTTTTGTTTCTTCGTTGACTTATTATTGCTGTTTTTTAATGAAATGTCAAGGTTTAGCCTGACCTATTTATATGTGTTTAATTGTTGCTGCTCTCCCTAATGCTCTACAACCATCACCTCACCAGAAAGACCCTCACTCCTTTCTCTAGCCTCATACCCCTTTCTATCTCAAAACCACTTTCTCTCTCAGAACTTTCATGCATCTTGTTGTTTCTTGTCATTTAGTTTTCTTAGGTAGTTCTTATTCCACCTGAGTGAAAAAGCATCTGATAATAGATTCACTATTTTACTTAGCATAATTGCCACATGATTATTTGTAGAAATTCTGTCCACACAATCTTCTGTCCATATTGCCCAGCAGACATGATGCCATTCTGTCTATGGCAGAGATTTATGGACTTAACACTTAAATTGGTTTTTGATTCAATCTGAACTACATTTTGTACATGTTTTCCAAACATGAAGTATGTAAGGGTCATTGGTTAGGGTTTGCTTGTTTTTGTTTTTGGTTTCTTTTTTCTTTTTTGGGTCACACCTGGCAATGCTCAGGGGTTATTCCTGGTGGTGCTCAGGGGACCATATGGGATGTCCGGGATAGAACCCCGGGTCTTGGTTCTATCCACGTGGGTCAACCACGTGCAAGGCAAATGCCCTCCCTGCTGTACTATCGCTCTGGCCCCAGGGTTTGTTTTGTTTTAATTTTTGTTATAGTAAAAAAAAGAAGCCATTCTCCATTTCTACATAGTTTTTAAGGCTTTTATGAAATATGGGATATGTATGTGGATGAATTTATTTCTAGATAGTATTGCATTGAATATGAGAATACCCATTTGCAAGGCTCATTGCTGTCCCTTTTGCCAAATCCTTCTCACCCCACTGGGAGTATGTCACAGGCATAAACTGAGTATGACAACTCCTTCAGATGGTCAGCAATGCCTCCTGTGCTCCTGGAGTCTCAGCCAAAATCATGCATGAAAACTCTAGAATAGTGGAGGGTCTAGTTAGCACTACCCACAACTTCACTGACCCACAAAACCCCCTGCCCACCCAAAAAATAATTCAGTAAAGGAATGTTTAGGTGCTCAGGATTTTTTATTTTAAACAGTAGATGTGATGAAGAATGTTTGCCATTTTAAAATATTCACAATCTAATTGAAAGGCAAGACATGGCTTTTGGTTAATAAGAAAATGGAAATGGCTTAGGAAAGATATTACACATATAGGCACTGAAATTATGGAAGGAAAAAGAACACGTATTTCTCAGAGATGAATAGATGTCAAGACTGAAATAGCTGTATTATCTGGAACCAACTATTCCACCATTCGAAGCTGGAGTTTTCATATGGCAATAAATATTTTTGTTGATTTGACATCTTGACACAAGGAAAGCTGTTGATAGATTGCTTTGGGCTCACTAAGCATTATTGAGGATTCTTTCTGCTTGGCAGAAATCCAGCACAGTACTGGCTTTTACATGGAGAAAAATTTCAAGTTAGAGAATGTAAAAGAATAGCAATAATACAACAGGCAGAGTTTCAGAGAAGGCTCTGAAAAGACATAATTTAAAGAAAAATTGCAAGTTACGCATCAACTGAAAAGCTTTTTATTATTTCAATGCATGTCTGTGCTTGCATATACACTCATTATTATTCTGTGACTAAAACATTATAAGTAATGTTTTACTGGATATTTATCCACTTTTACTGGATATTTTACATGCCTGTGATTTTATATCTGCTTGTGAACCAATTGTCATGCAACCTTTAAGATGAAGTAAAGAAACCCAAAATGCAATAGAAACCCTTTATTGATGCTATTTTTAGATTATGTTACATGTATATTACCTGATGTATGCGTACAAATCCCCAGAAGATGTAAAATAAGGTGAAATGAGTTTCTAGTGCACACAGCTACTTTGATTTGTCTCAAAACCATTATGTTCTGGGAAAGAAAGAAGACACGAGGACTAAATACTGCACAATTTTATTTATGTGCTATTTTAAATAGACCAGGTTAGCCCACAGGGTTAGATAAATCAGTGGTTGTTTGAGGACCTGGAAGGTGGTAGTAATTTGTTTCTAATGTACATGAATTATTGAGATGATATTGCCCTATAATTTTATTGTAGCGTGTTTAAAAAAAGGCATTTTATATACCACTTAAATATTTAGACTAGATATAAGTATATTCATTCATAATAATTATAGAATCAACAAATTAGTATTAAAAAGTCAAAGTATTTCCACTGCGTATTTTTTGGCTTCCCTGGGTATATTCTCAGGAGTGGTATGGCTGGGTCAAATGGGAGCTCAATTTCTAGTCTTTGGAGGAATGTCCCTATTGTTTTTCAGAAAGGCTGTACTAGTGGACATTCCCACCAACAATGGATGAGAGTCCCTTCCCCCTCCCTCCCTCCCCCCCCCATCCCCACCAGCATTGGTGTTCTGGCTATTCAGGATATATGCCAGTGTCTGTGGTGTGAGATGATATCTAATTGTTGTTTTGATTTGCATCTCTCTGATGACTAATGATGAACATTTTTTCATATGTATTTTGGCCATTCGAACTTTGAACTTCTTCCTTGTTTAAGTTTCTGTTCATTTCTTCTCCCCATTTTTTGATGGGGTTGGCTGTTTTCTTCTTGTAAAGTTCTACCAGTGCCTGATATATACTGGATATTAACCCCTTATCAGATGGGTATTGGGTGAATATTCTTTCCCATTCTGTGGACTGTCTTTGTATCTTGGTCATTGTTTCTTTTGAGGTGCAGAAGCTTTTTAGCTCCATGTAGTCCCATATGATAAGCTTTTCTTTTATTTGTTTTGTTAGTGGTGTTCCTTCTTTGAAGATGTCCTTAGCTTCAATGTCATGGAGGGTTTTTCCTATGTTTTCTTCAATGTACTCTATGGATTCAGGTCTGATATTGAGTTCTTTAATACATTTTGATTTGATTTTTGTACATGGTGTTAGACAGAGGTTCAAGTTCATTTATGTTCATAGCAGCATTATTTACAATAGCCAGAATCTGGAAACAACCTGAGTGTCCCAGAATCGATGACTAGATAAAGAAACTTTGGTACATCTACACAATGGAATACTAGGCAGCTGTCAAAAAAATAAAATTATGAAATTTGCCTATAAATGGACATGGAGAGGATCATGTTGAGTGAAATTAGCCAGAAAGAGAGAGACAGATATAGAATGACCGCATTTATTTGCATGACATATATATATATGTATGTATGTGTATATATAAATGTGTATGTGTGTGTGTGTGTGTGTGTGTGTGTGTGTACATATTATGATACCAAAATCCAAGATCAGGTGAAACATGGAACAGGAGGTCTTGTCAAAGGTGGAAATTATCACAAACATGTGGGAGTCATAGGCTAGGTAAGACAGGGAATGGAATAATGTGCTAATAATTGTCAAAAGTGCTGATACCAACCTATAACTGAGAATTAAATACAGGCAAAAAGATACACATGGCAACCACTTACTGTATGTATTGTAATCCACAATGTGGAACGGAAGGAAAAGAGAAAGAGAGAGAGAAAGAATTTAAGAACCTGATATAGAGGCAGACTGAGGGAGGGGGGGAAGGAATCGAGGACATTCCTTCCTCGATTTTCCTCGAGGTGGTGGGAAATGGATACTGGTGGAGGGATGGTGCTGGAACATTGTATGACTGAAAATATGAACATCTTATGAAAAAAAAAGTCAAAGTAATGTAGTTAGAGTCTGTCATAAAAAAGCTACTAAACGGATAAACTACTAAGTAGACCATTCCTTTTTTCTATTATCCCAGAGCATAATAATAAAAAAGAAAATTATTTACTTGTCTAAAAAATGTGCAATTTATAACTAATCCTGATTGAGATCAAGATGGCACAAAGGAGAAAAACAAGAAAAAGCATTTCCTTTATGAACACTGACTCAAGAATTTTAAACAGGGCCGGAGCAATGGCCCAGCGGGTAGGGCATTTGCCTTGCATGTGGCTGGCCCATGCCGGCCGGGTTTGATCCCCGGCATCCCAAATAGTCCCCCAGCACCGCCAGGAGTAATTCCTGAGTGCAGAGCCAGGAGAAACCCCTGAGCATTGCCGGGTGTGACCCATAAAGCAAAAAAAAAAAAAAAGCAATCTAAACAAAGTGTTGGAAAAACTGACCCTTCTGCAACATCTTAAGGAAATATGCTCAATGATTTAGAGTACTTTCCTTGTAAACATGAGGTCACGGGTTCAAACTCCATTGCCACCACCTGTATCAAGTTCAATCCTGGTAGTGGTTAAGCCTGGCAGCTCCATTGTCTGTGATTCCCAGTGTCTCAAAGCAATTCTCAGCCATACCAGACCCAGGTTGTGTATCAGTACCACAACAAAGAGATGTCATCTCTAATGATCACTTCACTCAAGGATCAACTTGCCAGGAACTGTGACCTCAGGTGCATACATACATGAGAAACGAAGTGGCTCTGGAAAAGTAGCACATTAACACCAGAACTGGGAAGGCAAGCCCCATGTAGAACTGGTGCAGTTGTCACAACTACAGAAGTGCAAACTGTGATAAGCACCACTACAAAGTGTGCAGTTAAAATGTGCCCCTACATCGCCTCATCCCCAGTGAGCACCACAGGTAAACATGTCAGTAGCACATCCAGGCATGTGTGCAACTGCTGGTCTTAGCAACATCAGCAACACGTCATTTGCACAGCCAGGCACATGTGCAACTCCTGATCTTCATAGTACCAGTGACAACGGGCAGGCTGGTTACAAAGGGAATAAGAAAGAAAATATGTCATCTTGGGGTGTGGCTCCACTGGGAAGCACATAGATGTGAGGTTCAGTCCCCATCAGTATGTGAGACCCTGAGCACTGCTGGGTATAGACCTGGTGTCCCCTTCCCCTAACTCATAAAAGAAAATGTTCTTGTGGCCAAATTATGATGGCTGTGTGGATTAAGAGTCGATCCACTATAAGGAAATATGTTATTAATGATATTTGTTTTTATTGATATATTTAATAAAAACAATAGGAACAACTTAATTTGACCAATTTACTAATTGCAAATACATTGCAAAGTGATTCAAGCTATTTGATTAAACAATTTTGAATGGAAACTTATAAAATATGTACTAAGAGTAGAAAGAGAAACGAAGATATCTTGAACTTTAGTGAGTTGATCATATTGGCATTAGTTAGACATTTTGAAATACATTATGTCATGTAGGTTAAAGTAAAAGGGCAGAATTGATGTGGGAAAGGTTTCCACCATTGTGGAAAAACACAATGGTGTCAGATTTTAAATCTGGTTATCATGGATGACTAAATATAGTATGTAATTAATCTTAGAAAATGTCAAAAGCAATGTTTCATCAATTGCTATGAATATAAATTTCCTTCAGATCTTGTCTTCTGAACATTATTTCTCAACAAGATAAATCTGGATTCCTTAGAGATGAAACAGAATCCATGCATTTCTCACAGTAAGAACAAAAGAAACTGCAAATACCTTGACTGTAGTACAATAAAGTATTCCAAATCAAGGTTAAATTTCAAAGTGACCCAGAATTCAAATAATGTACATGGCTTATTGTGTATTGGATTGCTATTGCCCAAATTTTATTTATTTTTTTAGTTTTTTATTATACCACAGTGAAACATACAGTTACAAAGGTGTTCATAATTGGTTCTTGGTAATACAGTATTCCAGCACCCATCCCTCCACCAGTGCCCCATCCCCACCACCAGTGTACCCACACCCCCTCCCACCCACCCCCCAGACTGCCTCAATAGCAGGTACCCCTTTTCCTCTCTTTCTCTCTCTGTCTCTGCATCTCTCTCCCTCTTCTTTTACACATTGCGGCTAGCCCTGCAGACATTTAGGGTTTATCATGTAAGTCTCTTTGTGTATATTCAATGGTGAGTTCTAGTCTGACATTACCATTTTCCACACTCAGTAAAACACTGGTATATATTTATATCCCATTAATGAATGCAGTCATTCTATATCTGTCTTTTTTCCTTCTGACTAATTTCACTCAGCATGATAGTCTCCATGTCCATCCATTTACAGGTAAATTTCACAATTTCGTCTTTTCTGACAGGTGCATAGTATTCCATCGTGTAGATGTACCACAGTTTCTTTAGCCAGTCCTCTGTTCTGAGGCACTTAGGTTTCCAGATTCTAGCTATTGTGAATCAGCAATGAATAAAGAAGTACAGATAGTGTTTCTGCCATGTGTTTTTTGGTCTCTAGGGTATATTCCCAGGAGTGCTATTGCTGGATCAAATGGGAACTCTATATCTAGTTTTCGGAGGAATGTCCATATTGTTTTCCAAAAGGGTTGGACCAATCGGCACTCCCACCAACAGTGGATGAGAGTCCTTTTTTCACCCGCATCCACGCCAGCACCAGTTGTTCTTGCTGTTTTGAATGTGTGCCAGTCTCTGTGGTGTGAGATGGTACCTCATTGTTGTTTTGATTTCATCTCCTTGATGATTAATGATGAAGAACACTTTTTCATATGTCTTTTGGCCATTCAAATTTCTTCTTTTTGGAAGCTTCTTTTCATTTCTTCTTCCCATTTTTTGATGGGTTTGGCTGCTTTTTTTTCTTGTGAAGTGCTACCAGTGCCTGATATATCCTGGATATTAACCCATTGTCAGATGGATATTGGGTGAATATCCTTTCCCACTCTATGGATTGTCTTTGTATCTTGGTCACCATTTTATTATTTTAATATTAAAAGTTTATTTTGCTTCCATCTAAGTTCAAACTGAGGGCAACTTTAAAATTTACTTTTTAAAAGCATCATAGATTAAGCATGCGACAGAATGGTAGACTCAAAACCAGTTTTTGTCATTTATTGCTTCCATAATGTCTCTTGTCCCCTATATTTTTCAAATGGAGAGAAAGAAATTACCTTAATTATGAATACATTGTGACGATTACCTAAAATCACTTAAATTGGCATGCAACATATATGAAATTACAGAAAAAATTTGGCGATTGCCACTATTAATAACAATATTAGAAATTTGTACCAATTTCTGATTTTATTGAATTGGTACTTTCACTAAATTTTAAGAATGATTTTTCTGCCCAATCTTCTATTTTATCTATGTGAATCTTATAGACAATAAGTACAAATGGCTGAGGACAAATGAGGGTATTTTCTAATAACTTTAGAGATTCTTTTTGTGTAAGAGGTATATGAAGATTATTGCAAAAATTTATTACCTTAGCCCTCTCTTACTGATATCTCCTTGCTAAATATGTGCTATGTACCAGGTATTGTTTTAGGATGTAGTAGTACATCAAAGATAATCTCTGCTCTCACAGAAAGATATATATTATGTGTATAGAGAAGAAAAACCGCACATGTGCAGATACCCTTATATTAGGCACCGTAATATCTGACAGCCATAGTAAGGAGAATGTCATAAGAATTTAGTGAAATAAATCTTTTTCTTTTAAATGCATGTGGTCTATGCAAGGATCTCACCCCTGTCAGTCATGAATTCTATCACTAAAGGACATTCTTGGCAAAACAATTCTTATTAGAGAAGACTGTAACAAAAAGAAACTCTAACAGGATGACATTTGGGGGAATTCAAGAAGCAGGAGTAAGAAATGTATGAAGTAGTGTAGAGAAGTATGTTGGGGTTTTGTTCCCTGTGGATAATAATAAAGACATTATATAGGACGTCCTTTGAGTGTTATTAATAGAAAATGAAACTATACAAATTGCATTTAACCTATTAAATTGACTTTTTGCTTGAGATGAGGGAGGAAAGAGTAGAAAAAGAGAGAACAGATATCTGTCACGGGCATCTAGATGATAGACAGCATGCCTTTGCTCAACGTGGTGGCTGTAAAACCGAGACAGAAGTCTGAATTCTGGATATACATCAAAGAGAAAATCCAGAGGATGTGCTGAAATAAAGGATGTGTAGTTCCAAAATAGAAAAGAACAATGAGTGTGTAAGCTGTTAAGGTATTTGAACTGTTCAGTTAGGATGATGGCTGCTATCAGAAATGGAGAAAACAGAACGATGGAAGAAGGAACAGTTTCATGGATGGTGGGATAGATGAAAATGAACATTTCAAAATAAAAGAATAGCTGGAGAAATAGCTTAATGGCTAGAGCACATGTTTTATATCAGGAGTCCTGGGTTTGATTTTTAGCACCACAGAGTCCATCAAGTACAATTGGGAGAGACCCGTGGACACAGCTAGAAGTGGTCCCTAAGCTATCACATGTGGGCCAAAAGCCAAAGTAAGAAACAAATTTAATGTAATGGTATTAGTTCTCCAAGCAGAGGTGTTAAGAAGCAGCCAGACTCATGATTTTTAAGTTAAGGCTAGAAATCTAAGCAACTTATATAAATTTGAAAATATTACCAAATACAAATTATTTCAGTTGATTTAGGAAAATAACCAGGGAGTGAATATAATGTGGTTGAAAAGATAAAAGGAATAATACATGAATTTTGGAGCACTCCATTCTATGGAGGTGGAGAAGATAAAAATAGTCTAGCAAGGCAAATAGAAAGGGAGTGGCTACGCCCACACCCCCACAAAGAGGAAATAGTTTAAAGAAATGAGAATGAATTAGTATGATGGTATTGTAAAATAATAGGAGGACTGAGAATTGAGTGATGTCCTTTGTTTATGCTAAATAAATTGTCCTCAATTTATCTGGTTGAGTTCAAATTTATCTAATTAAAAATTAGAGCTCAGTGATAAAATAGAGACAAAAGCATGAGACTACTAAGGAAATTTATTGTAAAGGGAAAAAGAATAAGAGTGATTGAAGAAGACATGGGGCAGAGCTGCTACTTGCTCTCCCTGTGCCCAGCTGCTCACGAGGCACCTAGGAGGGATGGCGGGTTCTAGCCCTGGCCCGCCACCCCAGCAGAGCCGCACAACAAGAAAGATGACCCCCCCCCCACTCCATCGGGCTGTCATTTTCCACATCCGGACTTCCCTCTCGTCAGAACTCCACCCAGCGACAGCCTATCACAGCCCATCTCATCGAGTTCCACCCCTGCAGTAGCTTTTTTTTTTCAATCCGGCCCAGGTATGCTGAACCAGAGACTTACAGACATGGGGCAGAGCTGCTACTTGCTCTCCCTGTGCCCAGCCGCTCGCGAGGTGCCCGGGAGGGATGGCGGGTACTAGCCCTGTTCTGCCACCCCAGCTGAGCCTCACAACAAGCCAGATGACCCCCCCACTCCATCGCGCCACCATTTTCCACATCCAGAACTTCCTTCTCATCAGAACGCCACCCCGCAATAGCCTATCACAGCCCATCTCGCGCAGCCACAAGCGGCCGCACAGTTCATCTATAAATGCTATATTTAGAGGTGACTACAAGGGTGTGCCACCTGCATGGCAAGCCTGGCAAGCTGCCCTGTTTTATTTGATATGCCAAATACCAGTAACAATTATATTAGTTCATTCCCATGACCTAATATAATGGTTTGAGGCTCTTTATGTTCCTGGAGCGAATAGATGCCCTTGGGCTCTACTAGCATGAAACAGGACATATGGAGATATTACTGGTGCCCGCTCTAGCAAATAGATGATCAACAGGAGGATAGTGATAGTGATAGTGAAGAAGAAAAAAGCAAGATTGAAGGAAATATTGTTGATAGCAGAGTATTTTACTGTGTTTGAATACACTGAAGTATGGAGGAATTCAGGAAAGAATATATGACAATGCAGAAAATATGAAAATACTGGGCAAAGCTAGAGAAATAGCCCCCTACATAAGAACAAGGGCAACTGGTGCTAGACTAGATACAATAACTTTAGATAACAGGAGATTTAGAGTAAGCATGTTCAGATTTAGACTGGGTTGATATGCAGGAGGAGATCAGAAAGATTGTTTTTCAGTGTTTCCACATTATCACTATTTTAACTGGAAGGTTATTGGCTGATAAGGAGAATATGGAGGAATAGGGAGATATGAGGAAAAGAGAAATCATGAAATTGTTACTACCTCTTTCAACCACTTAAATTTACATATTTTTAAAATGCATGAACTAATTTAGCTTTACCACAAAAAAAGAAAAGAAGGAAAATTCTAAGTAGCATGTGAAGATAGAATTCAATGCCAATCAGAGACAGTTGAAAATAATAATATTGGTACAAGTGCAAATTTCAAAGATTATTGCAAAGGAGAGAAAGCAAGTCTGGAGCATGGATCATGAATCACTGAAACTGGAGCATGTAATAGCTACTCAATAGATTTGGAATTGTTGGAAAGGAAGAAAATAATTGGGTCTAGATTCTCTTGACACACAGATTTAATTTTATACACACGATTTCTTTATTATAATAAACAGCATAGAATGACAATTCTGGCCATAGAAATTTAAAGCTTATTAAATCCTTCATAAAAGTAATCAGCTACTTTTCTATTACCAATAAGTTATATCACTAATCAATTATTACTCTCACTCCATATTATCAACCCATTGGAGAATATGATGAGATCAGCAATGGATTTTCTACACAGAAGAATGGACAGAAGCACACATGCTTAATATCACCCATAAAGATATGTTTACGCATGAACTAAAGAATACAAATGCTGAGCCGGAGCGATAGCACAGCAGGTAGGCCGACCCGAGTTCAATCCCCGACATCCCATATGGTCCCCCACTCAGTGCCAGGAGTAAGTCCTGAGCACAGAGCCAGGAATAAACTCTGAGCATTGCTGGGTGTGACCCAAAAAATAAAAAAGACGGGGCCTCAGAGCCATAGCACAGCAGGAAGGGCATTTGCCTTGCATATGGTTGACAAAAGTTCCATCCCAGGCATGCCATAGGGTCTCCTGAGCCTCACAGGAGTAATTCCCGAGTGCAGAACCAGGAATAACCCACAAGTGTTGCTGTATATGAAACAAAAAGCAATAAATACATGATAGATAGATAGATAGATAGATAGATAGATAGATAGATAGATAGATAGATAGATAGATAGATAGATAGATAGATAGATAGATAGATAGATAGATAGATAGATAGATAGATAGATAGATAGATAGATAGATAGATAGATAGATAGATAGATAGATAGATAGATAGATAGATAGATAGATAGATAGATAAACAATACATAAATGAATAGATGAAGCAAGCATTAAAAGCGCTGATCTTTCTCTCAGGTGCATCCTGAGCTAGACGAACAACCCGTTCTCATATGCCTGTTTGGACGATTTATCCTCAACCTGCATTACCTATTTTTAATTCTCACCTATCAAACTCCTGCTTCTCCTCCATATGTGAAGTGACGCTTTCTCTTGTCCTTGGAGTTTTTTTACCGATTCTAAACAAACCCAGGTGCTCTTTTCTCCAAGCCCCCTGGGTATTCCATTTACTACTCTACTTTGTACCTGTCAGTTTGCAAGGCTGTTTGACCCAGGATACTGTGGCTCCCTTAAATAAAATATTTTTATTTCTGAAACACCTCCTCCTTGATTGGTGATACACCGAATTTGAATGAAATTTACAAATAAATGAAGAATGAAACCTAGATTACCAACGTGATTCATTGTTACATGTCAGTGTGGCACGAGGTTGACTCGTTGTGTGCTTTGGTGCAGGTTAGGGCTTCTTTCATTTTTCCTCCAATTATAACAATATCGCATTTTGGAAAAGAACATGTTTTACATCAGGAAGCGGTGGCGGAGTGACCATGTCATTGCAGAGTACAGCCAGAAGGATAAGTGCTCCCCCTTGTGGCATCTTTAGAAAACTGAGGTGAAAATGTCCTCCTTTAGAAAGCTTTTTTAGAAGGATATCTACCTACCTACCTACCTACCTACCTACCTACCTACCTACCTACCTACCTACCTACCTCTCACCTATCTATCTACCTATCTACCTATCTATCTATCTATCTATCTATCTATCTATCTATCTATCTATCTATCTATCTATCTATCTATCTATCTATCTATCTATCTATCTATCTATCTATCTATCTATCTATCTATCTATCTATCTATCTATCTATCTATCTATTTCTATCTACCCAGGAATTATATATGTATATATAATATGATATATATTTATATATATACATGATATATCATATATATCATATATATCAATATGCATGATATATTATTTATTATGCTTGGTATAATTATTTTACTCATATATTTAATGCATGATATAGATAAATTATATAGCATATATATCATATATATGCTATACTATGTGTATCATGATACACATAATATAATCATATATTATGTGTATCATGCCATATAATATACCATGAATATCATATAGGCAACATTATATATCATGAATATCATATATGTAAATATATAATGCATGATATATATCATGTATATTCACTCTCAACGGATCAAATCTATGAATGCAGCAGTTATGTGCACCTAAGTCGAGAACTCAACATGATGAACGACCTAGCACCTGAGCTGTGCAGCTGCATGGAACACCTTCAAGAACATCAAAGAAATAGCTAAAAGGACAAAAGATCCTCCAGCTCTGGGCACATCTCTTCGACTCCACCGTTCTCCCTGCACTAACATATGCCTGGGCCCTATGAAAGCAGAATGAGAACACTATTGGTTATCCCAAAGAGGAATTGAAAGAGCTATCCTTGGAATATCACACCACACTCGAGTGAGAGAAGGAATCTGGAGTTCTGACCTCTGTTGACAATTGAGTCAGGGACACTGTCTCCTTTGCCAAGGTGATGAAAATCAGACTGGCTGGACATGCAATGCGACTTGGAGGTGACCACTGGACTAGAGCCGTAACGACTGGATTCCACGAGGGCGTCAAAAGATCACATGGTCGCGCACCTACAAGATGGTCAGACTTTTTCGTCAAGACCCTGAATAAACGGTTTGAGGCTCTCTGTATTCCTGGAGCAAGCAGGTGCCATAGGGCTCCACTGGCATGTGACAGGGACAAATGGAAACATTATTGGCACCCAGCCAAGCAAATGGACAAATAACGAAATGTCACATGATCAAGTGATCATGTATTACATATATGAGTAAAAATAATTGTATCACACAATTTTTGTTTTGCCCATGAAATATAAATAATAAAGTGTTGCTTTTCATGGTTAAAAGTCTTCATAATTTTCATAGTTAAGCTTATTGTCTCATGCTCTGTCTCACATTCATTGATTTAAAGGAAAGCCTTTGAATCTGTTGAGACTGAAGCAGTCAGCAAAAAGCCCTATCCAAACAGGGCATTCAAACCCAATACATCAAGATCCTTCCTGAGATGTATTACAGATTCACCACCAGGATCTCACCATTCTACAAAGAAGTGATCATCGATGTCAAAAGAGGGGTTCGGCAGGGTGATACCATTTCACCAAAACTCTTCAGTGCCATCCTCAAGAACATCATGAGATAATTGGAATGGGAAGGAATGGGGAGTGAAGATAGACACCAACTACACCACCTCCACTTCGCTGATGACATCCTTCTAACACCAAACATTAGCCAAGCGGCACAAATGCTGGCTGACTTTGACCAAGAATGTGGAAAGATAGGGCTACAGCTGAATCTCAAGAAAACAATGTTCATGAGAAATGAACTAGCTCCAGAGGCCCCATTCACTCTCAATGGAACAAACATCTCTGAATGCAGCAGTTATGTGTACCTAGGTCGAGAAGTCAACATGATGAATAAAACCTAAAACCTGAGCTGCACAGGAGGAAGAGAGTGGCATGGACTGCCTTCAAAAGCATGGAAGAAATAGCTAGAAGGACATAGAACCTCCAGTTCCAGGCACATCTCTTCGACTCCACCACCATTCTCCCTTCATTAACATACACCTCAGAGACCTGGACCCTACAAAAGCAGGATGAGAATGCTATTTGGGTCTTCCAAAGAGGAATCAAAAGAGCTATGCTTGGAATATCATCACGCCTCACTCAAGTGAGAGAAGGAATCTGGAGTTCTGACCTCCATCACCTTTCCAGAGCCAGGGACACTGTCTCCTTTGCCAAGCCATCGAAAATCAGATGGGCTGGACATGTAATGCAATTTGGAGATGACCGCTGGACTAGAGCCATTACTGACTGGATCCCACGGGAAGTCAAAATATCACGTGGCCGCCCACCTACAAGATGGTCAGACTTTTTCGTCAATACCCTGAAGGAATGGTTTGATTCTCTTCATATTCCTGAGCAAGCAGATGCCATTGGGCTACACTGGCATGTGATAGGGTCAACGTGGTGTCTGCTCAGCAAATCAATGAATAATGGGATGTCATGTGATCAAGTGATTGTAATATTCTATGTGTATTTGAGTAAGTTTCTAGGCAGATTCTCTGGTCTTTAACATAAATCTTCACTGCAACCCAGTCAGAGCTGATTTGTCATTATAATGTTACCTATTTAAAAAGTTGCAGATTATACAAATGATCAAACTGAGGGTGAGAAAGTTGAAACACTTGCCCTAAGGCTGTACAAGTTGGATCAATGATATTTGAGTAACTGGTGCCCATTTAGAAATTCAGAGTATGGATAGTTAAAAGCTCTAGGAAATCCATTGCCATAGGCCCTCTGCTATCTGCCTGCCTCAATTTCTCAGATAGTATTAATGATTGTTGACTCAGTTGTCATCTTGTTCCTTGCCAATATTTGAATGTGAACCAAGATAAAGATGAAAAATATGAGTATTTCCAGAAAATGACTTCCAACGCTCCTTTATTCTAAAGTTGTCAGAGAGAGATAATCCATTGTCTAATACTCACTTTGTGCTGAGATGTAAATATCTTTCTTATTGCATTTCCTCTGAAGAAAAGTTTTAATCCTCTGTGTACTGTTTCTCAATGAATCTTTCCACTTCCCAAAATTATGTCAGATCAGGTGTGCCAAGGTCCAAGGTCTCTTGTTAAAATAATCTTTTCGGGGCATAAGAATAATTCAGCTGCAGAGCAAATAGCAATGGTGAAGCCAGTGAAAGCGTGGGTTTGATCTTTGGTTTTATTTTCTATGACAAATGCAGTTCCAGCAGCTTTGTTGCTTGGGATCCCCAGAACTACAACAAAGCTTATGGTCTTGGCACACTGCAACCAAATGTATAAAAGCAACACCATCAAGTGTGTGGCCAATGGAGGATAATGCAACAAAAATGTGAGTCCCCCACAATCCTGTGATCACAGATATAGTAAGACAAAGGAGGAAATAAACATTATATGCACATATATTGTTTATGCTTTTGAATAAAAAGAGACATTGTATTGCATTCTAGATAATTTTAATAGGAGTCAAAAGGTTGACAAGAATAACTAATTCTTTTTAAATAGCACTGATGTCAAGAGGGTATAATCAGATCACCCCTTTGAAATAGTATTTAAGGGACTGGAGTGATAGCCCAGTAGGTAGGGCTTTTGCCTTGCACATGACCAACCCAGGTTTGATTCCCTGGCAATCCATACAGTCCCTCAAACACCACCAGGAGTAATTCCTGAGTGCAGAGCCAGGAGTACCCCTGAGCATCACCAGATGTGACCCCCAAAAACAAAATAATAGAATATAAAAGAAATGTTTTTCAAGCTCTTGTTGTCAATGATAGAATTGTAATTTTCACACTCTCCTGAGCATCACTGGGTGAGACCCAAAAAAGCAAAGCAAAAAAAAAAAAAAAAAAGTCCAGTATATCTTTGGTTCTCCAAGTATATTAGAAATACTGCTATAACTTCTAAACATGAAAACACATTTCACAGTTCTTCTTGCCTTTTCTGCCTTCTTTTCTACAAAACCAATACATTTGGGAGCAGCCCTGAAGCAATGTTCCCCTTGAATCCTCACAGCTTTATCAGCATTCTGGAACTGCCCTGCCTGGTTCTCTTCTCAGCCAGAGCATCTCATAGCTAATTAAGTCCACTGTAGTTCAGCTCTGAGACACAGCCCCTACTCCCTTACTGCTTTGTAATAGCTTCGAATCTAGTCAGCTGAAAAACAAAACTGATAACCAGGCAGGCAACACCACTGGAGTGCACAATAATGGCAGAACTTGGTGCCCAACTGAGAAAGGCCCCCTTGGAATGTGGCCTTGGGTGCAAGACAAACCTTTTTAATATTCAACCTCCACTAGGCTGATTTGCTCCTGTTGTGCTAAGAGTGACATTTAGTGGCTGCTCAGAATCTCAGTTTGTCCCTAGCCATCTTATGCCAGCATTGTTTGAATGTCACAGCTTTCAACAAGCAAAGAAAGGATCTCAGTGGGGGCATCTGAATTTGCCTGTCCCTTTCAGCCTACCTCACTGATATCACCTCTCTTCCCTTGTAAGTCTCTGCTTATTACACAGGCTATGTATGTCCTTACTTTCCAAAAGTCCCTTTCCTAGTGTCCTGTGACACTTTGAGATAAAAGAGCTGGAAGAAAGGTTGGAGATCAGCATGCTTAAGCCTCACGTTTTATAGAATTACATAAAAAACAGGAAATCATTTAAAAAATGAGTTCCCCTTTCCTATGGGGAAAGTACAATTTGGGGACCCCAGGCACTCATTTCAACCAGTATGAGGCTTGGATAAAAATTGAGTTATCTGAAACTACCTTCTTAAAACTCCTAAGTAAATATGACTTCATAAATTGGAGTTTTGTATGCTAGTTTTACATATAAATTTCAAGGACCCATATAGGAACTAAACCAGGTTTTAGGTAGCAAGAACAACTTATGGAGCTGTAACCAACTGCAGTAAGTTAACTACATCTGGGACATATCCAGGGCTAGCTCTGGTCTTTCCTTCTGTAAGGACATGCTCCCCATTTATTTAATTGTGATAGGAAGAAAACAATTTTTGATTAGCTCTCCATTTCTATATGTTTACCATAAAATTCATATCTATATGTAAGGATGTAATAAAATATTTTAATTTATATGGAAATTTTGTCCCACTCAATTCTAGCAATTTGACAGACAATACCAACAATACCATACAGTGACCAGTTACACAAGACCTAACAGGAAATTGTATTAACTGTTATCATGTTTCTCAATGATTCTGTTTGTTTAATAAGCCTTAATATATTGGCAATATGCTCAGGTATCCAGGTACTTTACCCTGCTGACATTGTACACACATTAGTGTGATGACTTAGCTACCCTTAATCAGAAATCCTATAGATTTTATCTTTAGCAAAATATTGAGATGCAATAAAAAGGTAGAAGACTTTATATTTCTTCCCTGCCACTTATCTATGAATCTCTTAGCAATTACTCAACCTCTTCAACAAATGGTGCTGGGAAAACTGGGCAGCTAAGTGTAAAAATTGAACTTAGATCTCGCCTCTAACGCCATGCACAAAAGACAGATCAAAATGGATTAAAGATCTCAACATCAGACATGAATCTATAAGGTACATTGAAGAAAACATAGGAAAAATGCTCTACAACCTTGAAGCTAAAGGTATCTCAAAGACGAAACACCACTGACATAGCAAATGGAAGCAAAGATAAACAAATGGGATTATATGTAACTGAACAACTCCTGCACTGCAAAAGAAATGGTGACCAAGACACAGAGACAGTCCACACACTGTGAAAATTCTTTCATATTCATCCAATGCCAATCTGATAAAGGGTTATATCTATGATATATTGGGCATTGGTAGATCTTTACAAGAAGAAAACAGCTAACCACATCAAAATATAAGGAGAAGAAATGAACAGAAGCTTCCAAAAAGAAGAAATTTGAATGACCAAAAGGCATATTAAAAAAGTGCTCTTTATCATTAATCATCAGGGAGATGCAATCAATACAACAATGAGGTATCATCTCACACCACAGAGGCTGGCATACATCCAAAATGCAAGAACAACCAGTAACTGGCGTGGAATGCGGGAAAAAGGACTCTCATCCACTGTTGGTGGAAGTGCCGACAGGTCCAGCCCTTTTGGATATGGACATTCCTCCAAAAATTAGATACTGAGCTCCAATTTGACCCAGCAATACCACTCCTGGGAATATACCCTGAGATCCAAAAATACACAGAAGAGACACTATCTGCACTTCTATAGTCATCGCAGCTCTATTCACAATAGCCAGAATCTGGAAACAACCAGAGTGCCCGAGAACAGAAGACTGGCTAAAGAAACAGTGGTACATCTACACAATGGAATACTATGCAGCTGACAAAAAGGGCAAAGTCATGAAATTTACCTGCAAATGGATAGACATGGAGACCATCATGCTGAGTCGAAATTAGGACAGATATAGAATGACTGCATTCATTAGTGAATATAAATGTATATCAGTGTTCTAAGTGTGGGGAAGATAAAATAATGCCAGACTAGAACTCAGCATTTTGAATATACACAAATACAAAAAAGAGACTTACATGATAAACCCTAAATATCTGTAGGGCAAGCCACAATGTTTAAGAGGAGAGAGAGAGAAAGAGAGAGAGAGGAGAAGAAAAAGTGACTGCTATAGAGTCTAGTTGAGGATGGTGGTGGGAGCAAATGAGGGGACATTGGTGGTGGGAATAGGGCACTGGTGGAGGAACAGGTGCTGCTGAAAATAAAAAAACGAACCCTCCCCCCAACAATTTCGGCCAACAGTCACCTCATCTGGCTCCTGGAGCAGTTAGCTTTAGAGGCACCAACACAACAATGACACACACTTCATATTTACAGTTATTGCTGCCTCTTTCTTTTTCTGATCGGTACTTATTATTCGATTCAGAAAATAAAAATCATATCCTGGGGCCGGAGCAATGTCCAGTGGGTAAGGCATTTGCCTTGCACACAGCCGGCCCATGCCAGCCCAGGTTCGATCCCCAGCATCCCATATGGTCCCCCGAGCACTTCCAGGAGTGATTCCTGAGTGTAGAGCCAGGAGAAACCCCTGAACATTGCTGGGTATGACCCAAAAAAGCAAAAAAAAAAAATCATATCCTAAAAATGACTTCTCTTCACAAATCTTTTCTTACCTTATGATTGAAGCATTCAGGCATGTAGATAGGGAAAGGGCCCTTACACAATGAGTTCTTGGAAAGTAATAAAACCAACTAAACCTAGAGTGTCAGACCCACCTTGTGTGCACAAGAACAAATGCATGATAGACCTTTACCTGGCACCAGCAAGGAAGGCTGGGCTTTCTCTGAGACAAGTTGCAGCAGGAACAAATGTCAGAAAAAAATATCAAAGACCATCAACTACTCCTAACTCTACCCCTTCTGTAACACCCTGTCAGTGAACCCTTACCTGGATAGAAAGCCCCACTTGGGTCAGCCTGGGAAAAATCCTGTAGAAGTCAACTTGAACAAAGGAATTACATATGCTACCCAATTTCATGTGCTTCAGGCCATACCCATGTGTTGCTGCTGACACATGTGGGGCCCGCATGTCCCCTCTCATACCTTCACATCTAATGCTGGGACATGTCCTGGGGCTCAACCCTGCACTCTGAGGAAACCCATGTTCTCACTTGAGTATGTACTTCTCTCTCCCCCCACCTCTCTCTCTCTATCTCCACTTTCTTCCACTCTACCTAATCCGCTTTGTCAAAACTTGCAAATAGAATGTGCTATACTTCACTGCTTATCTCCTCCTAAAATTCTTTTCAGTGAGCAAAATGCGAAAGACTCAAAAGACCTGGATAAGGTCTAGGACTAACTCCAGCAAGGTACAAGGCTCAGAATCCTAGACATCCCTAGCCTGTTGTCCCAGTGGCAGAAGTGGATAGAGAGAAGGTGGCAGATTCCCTTCTCTAGAGGGGCCTCTTTTTCTCACATCACTGAGTCACCCAGGGACCTTACCAGCATCATGACAAAGTTAATACAAAGGAAGTGGATGCATAGAGCACCAGGCAAATTAATTAATTTCATTGGTCAGTTTAAATATGACCCACCAAGAATGTCGACTGGTGCAGCCTTTTGGAAAACAATATGGACATTCCTCCAAAACCTAGAAATTGAGTTCCCATTTGACCCAGCCATACCACTCCTGGTGATATAACCTGGGAAGCCAAAAACACACAGCAGAAACACCATCTGCACTTTTATTCATAGCAGCACTATTCACAATAGCCAGAATCTGGAAACAACCAGAGTGCCGAAGAACTGATGACTGAATAAAGAAACTTTGGTATATCTACACAATGGAATACTATGCAGCTGTTAGGAAAAATTAAGTTATGAAATTTTTCTATAAATGGATGGACATGGAGAGGATCATGTTCAGTGAAATTAGTCAGAAGGAAAAAGACAGATATAGAATAACTGCATTAATTTGCATGACATAAATATATTAATATATTTGTATATATATTTATATACAAATATATATTTATATACAAATATATATTTATATATTTATATATACATATTATGGTACCAAAATCCAAGGTCAGGCAAAACGTGGATCAGGAGGTCTTGTCAAAGGTAGAAATTACCACAAACGTGTGGGAGTCAGAGGTTAGGTAAGACAGAGAAGGGAAGAATATGCTAATAATTGTAGAAAGGGCTAATACCAAACTAGAACTGAGCATTACATATAGGCAAAAAGATACACATGATAACCTCTAAGTGCATGTATTACAATCCACAATATGTAAGAGAAGGAAGAGATAAAGAGAGAGAGAGAGGGGAGAAAGAGAGAAAAGAGATAAAGAACCTGTCATAGAGGCAGGCTATGAGAGGAGGGAGGGAATCGGGTACATTGGTGGTGGGAAATGGGCACTGGTGGAGGGATGGGTGCTGGAACACTGTGTGACCAATACCTCCAAACATTAACAACTTTGTAATTGTATATCTCACGGTGGTATAATAAAATATTTATTTAAAAAATAGATAAATATCACCCACCAAAAAGGTATCCAATTAAAGTAGATTATGGGGGTCAGAACCATATTGATTACAAGTCAAATACAAATGTATTAATAAGTACAAATATAACTGTTATAATATATATTTTCTATCATTTATCCATTTTATAATCTATTTATTGCAATAGCAAATTTATGACATCCCAGATGAGTCCTGACACTTGAAAATGAATATCATCTATCAAATATTTGTTGGTAGCACTGTTTTCACACTGTAGAGTCATATCTCATAGTACAACAGTGAGTGATGAAATAATTTACAGAGTCCAAATGGCACGTGTGTGCACAGCACACAAAGAAACAGAGAAAAGAAAGCTAAAATAAATACAGTTAAAAAAGCAAGGGAATTGATGAGATACTGTTTTTCTAAAACTCTTGCTTGAGTTTTATATGCCTGTTAACGTTCAAATGCTGGACCAAAAATAATTAAAAATCACTAATCTCTGGTGAAGCAATATTTAATGTGGGGCATTCTTATTTTATAGAGTATCAGCAGCAACAAAAATTGCTGCTTTTATACTCCATGCTCAAAAAAACATCTATTCCATATGCAAGGGTCTTTTGTAACAATATATCTGTACCCCAGTGGTTTTAACCTGTTGGATCTAAATTTGATCAGGAGATTTTAGAAGTGATAGTCTAAGAGTCTGAGAGTCTGAGAGCTAGAGAGTCTGGTGCAGAGAAAAAGATGGATTTTCAGAAGTTTGAGTCAGTCGTGGCAATAAAATGAAAATGACCTTAACATCCAGAGCCCTGAAATTTCATGTTCATCTACACCCCAGCCTCTGCTGCAAGAGCACCAAGGCATCAGCCAGAGCAGTTGTAAAAACTGGAAACAAACACACACCAGAAACAACAACCAAAAAGATATAATGGTAGTTTCTCTTCTTAACTTGCTTTTCTTCATGCCTTGCTTTTGCCTCACAGTAGATATTAATAAAGATTTTTTGCTATCAAGGACAGAAATCCTTTCTATACAGACGTTTTTCTTTAAACGGGTGTGTGCGCTGTTTTGGAAAGAGAAGACTGCCTTCAGCACTGCAGGAGTAAATGGCATTTGCAAATCCTGCCTAATGTCCCTTTTAGGATGCCTGAATATTTGCTTTTATGTGTTTGTTTCTGCAAATCCATTAGGGAGGAACTTGTTTGCTTATACCTCAAATAAGACAATGGAGAATTGTAATTATATTCCGCCACTGGTCCACAATTTCTGCCCCAGAGATTATAGTAGAAAAATGGCTACACCCCTACTCCTTTGTTGCTGAGAGCTAAGCTTCAAGCTGTTGGCAAGATCTCAGTTCTACACGCCCCACCAACCATCAAATGGACCCTACGATTAAGATTCCTATCTCAGGCTGAGGGCCAAAAGCTGTATAGTAATTGCAGCATGTTACTTGGATTTGATAAAGAATTAATGACATGTGAAACATTCTAACTAATTTTGGATAGCTCCTGTCTCATGGTGATTAAAGGAATCAAGATGCAATTTGAAAGGGAGTTGGAGATTGCCTAAAATGGGCAACCCTCCATCATTCTAACAATACAGTGAGGTAGGTGAGGCGTTTTGAAAGTGGAGAAAGAATATCCAAGAAGAAATGATATCTCCAGTTTCTCAGACCAGCAGGAAACTCTGGGTAAGGGCATTGTTGGAGAAAGCATATCAAGCCAACTCTATAAAGGTACATAGGGTATTCCACAATTCAGGGAGCAGGAGAGGGGATGGCAATTGTCCATCATCTCTACCTGAGATGTATACTCTTGATTTCCCCCTCTGGAGAACCTGGCATTCTCACTTGAGCTTATCAAGCATCTTTTCTTCCTCATAATATCTAAATAAAACCATTCCACCCTCACTCTTGTTTTCCTCCTGAAATTATTTGTTTGTCTGTGAGGACTGGTGATGTAAGTGGAGCCTATGTGTCTTTAGGACTGAGTGGTTTTCCTACAAAAAACTATTCTTTCCCAACTGGGCTCCATCATTTCCTGAAAACCTGGGGACAGAGATCATTTTCCACGCCAGATAGAACATTTGGAGCACAAGGGTAGTTTGACAACCACCTCATGGGGCCGATGACACATGAGATCTGTACCATGCAGGGGGCATTACAGATTTTCAGCAGGCTTTTCCTCCAAGTGACTGAGGTAGGTAGAGAAGGAAGCAGTAGACTCACTTCTGGAAGCTGTGGTCTCTCTCCTCCCCACTGCACATAAGTTACCTGCAATAGCACCAAAAGATGATTCTGAGAAAAGGGGTGCAGGGCAGGGATTTCAGGGGAGGCTCTACTGTACCTCAGTTCTTTATCTTCATCAGAAAAAAAGTTCAAGGATGAGAGAGTAGTAGATAACAGTAGAGACTCATTTTTTTTTTTGCTTGTTGGGTAACACCCAGTGACACTCAGGGGTTACTCCTGGCTCCTCACTCAGGAATTACTCCTGGAAGTGCTTGGGGGTCATGTGGCATGCTGAGGTTCCAAGCGGGGTGGCCCTTGTACAAAGCAAATGCCCTACCCACTGTGCTATCTCTTCAGCTCCGAGACTCATTTTTTTTTGTCTTTTTGGGTCATCTGGTGATGCTCAGGGGTTACTCCTGACTCTGCACTCAGGAATTACTTCTGATGGTGCTCTAGGGAACATATGGATGCTGGGGCTTGACCCCAGGTGGTCACGTGCACGGCAAATGCCCTACCCATTAAGGAGGGGAGTACATACTAGTAAGTGCTTGTACATCTTCAAGGCGTGCTTGTAGGTGCTCTCAAGAGAAAATAATCACACACTATGTTTTGGGATTCTAGTTTTGTAGGATGAGGCTACTCATAAGAGTTCAGGCATAATAGTCTAACCAGGTACTAAAGTTGTGCATGCATATGAAGGCTACATGCTTGCTCAAACATGAAATGTCTCATTAACATCTCATTATGCAACTGGGGAACCATGTAAGTTAATATGTGTTTTGGGTTTAATGAGAAGAAAATTGAAATAGGGTCAGAGTTCCATTCACTGAGCTTGATCCAGTGGCTGACTGAAACTGGTTTTTCAAATTCCTTTCTTTGTCAAGAATTTGGCAACTATAAGGCTGCCTTGGTTAAGATGTTCAACAGAAAAAATAAAATTCCTTTGCTTTTCTTTAGCTACATGACAGAGTCTATTATAGCTGTGTTTTACACTGTTTCTCATATAGGAGGACTTGGTACACATTGAAAAAAATGGTGTCAAGGATTAAATAATTTGCTGAAGATCAAAATTTAGTAAACTGCTAAACTAGGCTTTAAGTTCATTTCTTATCTTTGTTTTCGGGGCTTTTTCATCAAACTCTCTGGGTAGCCTAGAAAAGTGCCTCTCAAAGTTTATCAGGCATCAGAACCTCCTGGAAAGCTTATTGTGAATCAGATTTCTTTTCCGGACATTTGAATGAAGGAGGTTTTGACTCAGCCTAAGAATCTATAATTCTGACAAGCTCCCTTTTGATGCTGAGATTGCCAGTGTAGGGACCAAAGTTTGAGTAGCACTCAGATACTTCCTTAAGGTGGAATGATGGACGAAAGGAAAAGATAAATTGTATTTGAAGAAGGATATAAAATCATTTTAATTCAAAAGGGAGAAGCTCTAAGTATGATTGAAAGAAAAGGATGTTAAAACCATAAAGAAGTTAAAAATCAGGATTTATTTGTTGTGTACCAGGAACTCTTGAAATGTTGCTTACATAATTGTAACAGGGTATGTGTACTGCATTACATATATGTTAAGGAATAGACCTTATCCCCAAATTTTAAGTTTGCCTTCCTAGATGAAGACATCGAATTGTAAAGTCAACCCCTGTGGTCAGACCATTATATGTTCTCAAACTGATCATATGAAACTTTGTAATTCAAGCAAAAGTATGACTTTATTCTTGAATTTGACTACTTCCATACATGACATGGTACTTACCTTTACAAATCTTTAATACTTATCATAAGTAATCACTGATATAAAGAGACCCTGAAGAACAGAATTGTAGGCAAAGTCTACTCAAAGAATAAAACCTAACCTCTAGTTGAGCAAGACAAGCCAATATATAACCTAGATTTCTTTAAGCTTCCTTATTTTCCACATAGCGCTGCATTGAAGACACTTTGTGAGACCCAAAGTAGCTGGAGGTATAAGTTAAGTGAATGAGATACATGGCTAATATTGAGAAATAAAGTTTCAAGGGAGTCAATGAAGATATATTCCATGTCTATTCCAAGAGACATGAAAGTTATTTGATTCTGAAGAAGGTAAAACACAACCTTAAACTCAGTCTCCCAATTCATCCGTCTCAGTGTCTCTGTTATGCTGGGCCTGTCAGAACAAAATCAAATTTCCTAGTGCATCTTAACCTTTTCTGTCTCTTCCAAAAGCTAATGGCATTTGTGGTTATAGTGCTTCTTTTGACTAGAATCACTGCAACAGTCTCAGTGAAGAGTGCAATAATCCTAACCAGAGCCAGAGCTAAGGGCATTATTTGGTGTAGTTATATTCTATCTTATAACTTAATGTTTCCAGAGGACTAACTTTAAAACCTTGGAACTTAAATGAATGTCCATAAAAAATAATACATTTAGGGATGGAGAGACAGTATAGTAGGTAAGTGCTATATGCAATCAACCTAAGTTTGATACCCGGTATCCAGAAACCCCTAGGTGAGGCCCATAATGGGAAAAAAATAAAAATATTTAAGGGAGTTTATGCCCATAACAATTTGTTTGTTATAAATAACAATTTATTTTATATTTAAAGAAGTTTGTGATCCCTTAACACAATGTTGAATTGTGGACATGTTGAATTGTGTGATTTGGGGTACTAGGGGCACATTCAACAGTACTCAGGGATTACTCCTTGCTTTGTGCTCAGGGATCACTCCTGGCAAGTTTCAGGGGGTAATATGGAATGTCAAATACTGAACCCAAATTGGCTTCAGGGCGGGCCAGACTGTGGTGTCCTTTCAGATGGTGCCATTGGAGCTAGTGAGGTATTGCTCGGGCTCCTCCTCACTGCTCTAATCACTCTGTGCTAGGTCATTCTTATTCAGTTAAGTCATCTCCTTTCTCCCTGAGGCACTTCAGGGGTCCTTTTGTTCTGAATGTTAGGCAGTGGGGCCTGATTGGAATCTCAAGCTTTTACCTACAAAACACCACAACCCTTTGGGAGTTAATATCTGTTTCTAGCAGCTCAGGCCCCAGAGCTAATATTTCCAGCACCCCGAGCTTGTGAGGGTGCTGCTGGGGCTTCAGCCTGGTGGGTGCTGAGCTCACCTGCCTCCCATGGGCTCTCTGGATCTTTCAGTTGCACTGCCCATGATTCCGTAAAGTTCAGCTGCTTGTTAAGCAGCTATGACTTGGCTGAGCAGGGCCAGTGTGTGAGTCCACATGAAGGCAGCTGTCTGCTTCAAGCCATTTTCAGTATCTGTCAATTAGTCTCTATGCAGGTTCAAATAATGGTTATATGACATGAATAAATAGAATCCCGTGAGCCCTCTTAAAGCCTACGCAAAAACTAAACACTGTTACTTTTGTCACCATCAGTTGAACAGAGAAAATCATAAATAGGCATATGCTACACTCTCTTGTCATTGAATTCTTTCTCCAACAAATTCAAAGAGCTAAGAACAAGTTCTCTAGCCCCCACTTCTTTTGGAGGGTATTGGTAGCTAGGACTACACCCAGCTGTTCTCAGGGCTACTTCTGGCTCTGTGTTCAGGGGTCACTCATTACATTGCTTAGGGAACCATAAGCGGTGTTGGGAATTGAACTAGAGTCTGGTGCATGCAAGTGAATCTCCTACAGCTCTGGTTCCCTCTTCTCCCTCTTATTTTCTGGTAAAAATTTTTGGTGCTATGATTCATTCATCACTGGGCTCACGGGTAAAAATGTTGCTGGACTCTGCACATCTGCGCCTTCTCCTTGCAGATGATTTTTTTAATGATTTTTCACTCCTAGCAGACTCTTGAGACCCTCTGAACAGTTTGCCATACTTGATATGCAGACTTCTGACTCTCCCTACCCCTTTTTCCTGTTGTTTATCCTTTCATTCTCTTCCAGAGATATCTGGTCTAATGACCTCTGATTGCCATCTCAGCATTCATAGCTTTTTGCGTTCATTTTTCCCCTTCTTAACAAATGGCAGTTTTATTTTTGCCACTTTTCACTTTCACCTTGAAAGATTGCTTTCCCTTCTTATCTGACATCCTTTTTAGACTTCAGAGAGTTGTGAACAAAACACTCTTCTGTTTCTCAGATATTGTCACATTTTGCCTTTTGGTGTGGTACTATTCTGGATTTTTTTTCTTTGTGGAATAGATTTCAGTATGCAATCTCTGCTTCTCCCATATAATCACTTTTTCACCTTTTGGTGTCCTTATATCCTGAATACTTTTTTTGTAGAAAGGCATCAGGATGCAGCTTCCCGAGGATTATACACTAGGTAGGTCACTCACAATATGACACTGGTATTTTATGGAGAGTGAGGCACTCTTTGAGCTTTGCAGCAACTCCCCTGGTGGAGTGGGAGTTATTAAGGAAGGCAGGGATTCTCTGCCTTTGACTTTTGTCATTTTAGTTACAGTGTTTCCTGAAGTTTTTCTGTTTGGGTTTATTTTTATTGGAACTCAGTGAGATTTTTTTTAAATCTGAGTAGTGACTCTATTCAGTTTAGGAAGAGATGATAATTTTTGGACCATTATTTTATATTTAAGAGGAGTTGTGGAATTAAAAATTGAATTGGGGCTGGAGCAATAGTCTAGTGGGTAGGGCGTTAGCCTTGCACACGGCAGGCCCATGCAGGTCTGGGTTCAATCCCGCGCATCCCATATGGTCTCACGAGCACTGGCAGGAGTAATTCCTGAGTGCAGAGCCAGGAGAAAACCCCTGAGCATCGCCGGTGTGACCCAAAAAAAGCAAAAATTAAATAAATAAATAAATAAAAATAAACATTGAATCTATTTTACTGATAATTTCTATTTAATATACTCTATTGCCTAAAAGCAGATCTCTATTATCAATGACTTGTATTGGTGTGCTGTATATTTTATGGTTAATGAACTAATACTGATACATTACTAAGAAGTAGTTCATAGTTTATATTAAGTTAAACATATGCTGTACATGTTGATAGGTGTCGGGCGCCCGGGGTCCCCGACAGTGCCGGGGTGGTTCCCTTCTACCTCTGAAGCCAGCGAGACGGATGAAAACTCAGGAATCCGTGCAGTTTTAAAAGGCTTTACTTATCACAGGTTCAGGCTACAATCAGCAAAAGAAAAACCCGATGCTTAGGTTCCAGGCTAGGACCCCAGCCCGTGTAGGCCAGATGGCGACCACCCGTGTAAAAAGCTTCCAAGGGAGATGCGGCTCAAGGAGAGAGAGATCCCACAGGGAAGAAGAAGCGGGCGGGGAACCGGCTAGTTTATTCTCGTAACTCAGACCTTCCTCACACTGTTATGGAAAGCAGGGAGGGTCAATGCCCTTAGGTAATCCTCCCTGCACCTCACCTAGGGCCTTTACTGTGCTAATGTTTTGAGCTGAAATTGTAGAATGCTTTGTAGTGTAGAGAGGGGTTTCTGAGATGGCATGTCTCTGTACCTTGCCAACACCAACCAGTTAAATATTTCTCCAAGCCTTCAAGTCTCCTCACATTGTTTATATTTTGTTGCCTTTGAGTATATCAGGGAGCCTGCTTGTTTGCTTGGAAGCAAACAGCATTTCTCTCTGGTCTAATTATAGGTATCCTGGCCGTTTGCTGGTAGATCTATATGTGGATGCGGGGGAGATATTATCAGCTAGTAGCTACTGGTCGGATAACTGCCACATTTAGACTACCCCTTATCTCGGGTGTTGGGAGGCAATCCAGGCGATGCAGGGCCCGGGCTGCGATAGGTTTTAGAAAAAATGTATAATTTGTATCTGTCACAACATTTATCAAAAAATACTGGTCCCAATTTTCTTCAACCTTATTCTAAACTCTTGATGGCCATAATTTTATTTCCTTTTTTACTGTCTTGTAATTCTGACTTTTCCAGAATATTAAATTATTTACCAGAGTTGGAATATTAAATTATTTACTTTTTTATAAAAAGGCTTCTTTCACTTAAAAGTAAGCATTTACAGTTCCTTTGTGATTGTGTGTATATATTAGAAAGAGAGAGAGAGAGAGAGAGAGATCACAGCATGTTCCATTCTAGTGCTACATATTCTATTGCTGCACACTATTCCAAAATACCTCTTTTTTCACTCCCTGAGGAACATCTTGATTACTTCTACCTTCTGACAACTGTGGGTATACTGTGTGTAGCTCTTTTACAGATAAAAAACCAGATCTCACAGTGACACTTTTTAATTTTGTGAGAAACTATCAAAATTCCTTCCCCTGATGATGTAGTATTTTTCATTATCACTATTTCCTGCTGTTATGTGTCCTTGTCAGTATTCAGAATAATATGAATTTTTAGCCATATTAAAAGATACTTAGTAGTTTTCTGTTGCTGTTTGCTTTGCAGTCCTTAATGACATATGATGTTGGATGTATTTTTAATGCTTTGTCATTTGTATATTTTCTTTGCTGGTTGTCTGAAAATATTAATAATATTTATTTATTTTTTGTGGACTACATCTCTGTTTCAGGACTTAATCCTGGCTCTGCACTTATGAATAAATCCTGGTGGTACCAGGGATTGAACACTGGTAAACTGTGTGCATGGCAATCAACCTACCTGCTTGATTATCTTTCTAGCTCTCTTGAATTTTTTTTTTCCTTTTGGGTCACACCTAGTGATGCTCAGGGGTTACTTCTGGCTCTACAGTCAGGAATTACTCCTCACAGTGCTCACAGTGCTGAGGATTCAACCCGGTTGACCATGTGCGAGGCCAATGCCCTCCCCACTGTACTACCACGTGGACCCTCTTAAGATTTTTTTAATTGGATGCCTTTCCACAGTTAACATTTAAAAAAGTCATGTATTTTTTGAGAATTAGAAAGAAAAGTAAAATGCACCCTAGCACAGTGTATTTGACACATTAAAATTTTTTAATAAAAACTGGACTTTTGGCACACATGCTGCATGGGCACACATGCTGCCTGAGCCCATGTGGCCAAGCACATGTGGTGCCTGAGCATGTGTGTTGCCCACATCGCCTCTTGAGATGTGTGCTCCCTCTTACTTGCTCTCCATCTTTGGAGTAGCCCACGTTCTCCCTTGAGCGTGTTACTGTCTCTCTTTCTCTTCCCTTCCCTTTCCTAAAACCTCCTTAATAAAACTGTTTTACGTCAAAAACAAAAACTGGATTTTTTTTCCAGTTCTTCAGCAACTAGAAAAAAGTACTGGAGAGGAACTTAGTAACTATATACCTCAGTTATATCGTAAGGCATACTTTGACTAGGGCTACAAGAAGAGCCCTAGTCATATTGGAAAAATGACATGTTCGTATTTAATTGGAGGAAGAACAGGACAAAAAGGAGCTAAAGTAAAGTTGAACACCGTTGTGTATGGGCCCCAGCCCCATGCCCCAAATGGGCTTTTATTTTTATTCAGTTGCACCCTTTATGTAAAAAAGGGTGCCACATGTGCTCAAGTAGCTTTTATATTTTTAGCGGAAAACTTGGGTTGACAGAATTTCATTCAAAAATAAAGTTAGAGCTGTTTGATTTCTTTCTTTCTTTTTAGAAGCTATTTGTAATAGATTTGTTTTATGCATCTGATGTTCCAACAACAAGCCCCCCACCAGCGTCCCCAGGATGCCTGCCAAAGAGCTGGTTAATTTTACTAATTATTAATTCTAATATCTACTATACTTCTTGTGTGCACATGCTCTAATAGGGGTCCTCTATGTTTCTTCTATTACTTATCTATTTTGACCACCAATTTTTTTTGTTTGGGGTCTTTTGGTTTGTTTTTTGGGGTCTCACCCAGTGATAAAGCACAGGGCTTTCTACTGGCAGTATCTGGATACCAAATGGGATGCCAGGTTGGCTGTGTGCAAGGCAAGTGTCCTACCTATTCTGCCTGCTCTGACACAACCACCAATTTTTAGGTGGGTGCTATCACTGTCTGGATGCAAGGTGCCCTCCCAATGGAAAACCAGCAGAACAGTTCTACTTTTCAAGAAGGGAGACATCCACTACATTGGCATCTATCGTCCCATCTGCCTATTGTCCATCATCTATACGCTATTCAATCAAGTCATCCTGAACAGGATTGGCAGATCATTAGATGAAGGACAACCAGGTGAGCAAGCTGGCTTCCGGAAAGGATTCAGCACAATTGACCATATCCACAAGGTAACCAAGCTCATTGAGGTTTGTAGGGAGTTCAAGATGCTGCTTTGTCTCAGTTCATTGATTTAAAGAAAGCCTTTTATTCCGTGAGACTGAAGCGGTCATCAAAGCCCTAGCCAAACAGGGTGTTGAAACCCAATACATCAAGATCCTTCCCCCAGCTGTATTATGGATTCACCACCAGGATCTCACCCTTCTACAAGGAAGTGATCATTGATGTCAAAGAGGGGTTTGGCAGGGTGATGACATTTCACCAAAACTCTTCAGCGCCACCCTCGAGAACGTCATGAGACAATGAAAATGGGAAGGAATGGGAGTGAAGATAGATGGTCGGCACCTATGCCACCTTGCTTCGCTGATGACATCGTTATAATAACACCAAATATTAGCCAAGCAGCACAAATACTGGCTGACTTCGACTGAGAATGTGGAAAGATAGGGATGCAGCTGAATCTCAACAAAACAATGTTCATGAAAAATGAACTAAGTCCAGAGGTCCCATTCACTCTCAATGGAACAAACATCTCTGAATGCAGCAGTTATTGTGTCCATAGGTTGAGAACTCAACATGAATAACAACCTAAGCCTGATCTGTGTAGGAGGAAGAGAGCGGCATGGACTGCCTTCAAAAGCATCGCAAAAATAGCTAAAAGGACAAAGAACCTCCGGCTCTGAGCACATCTCTTTGACTCCACCATTCTCCCTTCATTAATATACACCTCAGAGACCTGGGCCCTATGGAAACAGGATAAGAACGCTATTCGGGTCTCCCAAAGAGGAATTGAAAGAACTATGCTTGGAATATCACGCTTCACTCAAGTAAGAGAAGGAATCTGGAATTCTGACCTCTGTTGATGATCCAGAGTCAGGGACACTGTCTTGTTTGCCAAGGCATCGAAAATCAGAATGGCTGGACATGAAATGCGATTTGGAGACTACCGCTGGACTAGAGCCGTTACCAACTGGAGCCCATGGGACGTCAAAAGATCACATGGCCATCCACCTACAAGATGGTCAGACTTCTTCGTCAAGACCCTGAGCGAATGGTTCGAAACTCTTCATATTCCTGAAGCAAGCAGATGCCATTGGGCTACATTGGCACGTGATAGGGTCAAATGGAAATGTTACTGGTGCCTGCTCGAGCAAATCAATGAATAATGGGATGTAAAGTGACGAAGTGATCAAGCTATCACCATTTCTCTGCTCAAAACTACTGCATTGACTTTGTTCTATTCTCTGTTTTCTACCCCCTTTGTGAGACTCCACATTTTATATTTTACTTATTTACTTAAAAAATCATTTTTCCCTTTCATAGACTAAATACCTATTCATCAGAGATGTATTCAACTTTCTGCAAGTCAGCTTCTGCTTATCTTTCTAAAACTTTCCGTTAGAAAGAAAATTCAATGTCTATATTTTTTAAAATAACCCCCAAGAAAAAATAATTTTGATTGTTTAAACTGTCAAAAGCATCAGAATCAAAAAAAAAAAATCAGTAAAATAAAAATCACTTTAAATGTTACTCTCCTGAAAATCCTGGCAAAATACTATGCATTTTTATTTTTCGTTTGTTTTTTGGGCCATACCTGGCAAATGCTCAGGGATCACTGCTGGAATGTTCAAGGAACCATATGTGGTGTCAGCTATGTGCAAAACAAAGGCCCTATCTACTGTACTACCTCTCCATTCTATGTATGCATTATTTTCATTTATTCTGTACCTCTATAATTTTTGAAGTGGAACAATCCTATACATCATATCTTTATCTTAACATTATAATCAATTGTCATCATTACATTTTAATTTTAAACCAGGGTGGGAGAAAAGGAAGGGACGCATTTAGGCACTTGCAATGTGCACTTTGCAAGTGCCTAAATGAGTCCCTTCTTTACCAAAAACTGACATTTCTATCTGTTCCTAGGCAATTCTGGTGTGGAGCTGAGCTTCATAGCAAAGGTGGGGATCACAGCCGCTTTTTGTGTATCACGTCTTACAAACAGGGACACCAGGAGCCTGTGAAGCCCACAGCTGCCCCTGCACCCACTCACCCTGGTCTTGTTTTTTTTTTAAATTTTATTATACAACCGTGAGACAGACCATTACAAAGCTGTTCACTATTGGGTTTCAGTCCCACAGTGTTCCAGCACCCATCCCCCACCAGTGCCTGTTTCCTACCACCAATGTCCCCAGATTCCTTCGCCCCTCCCAGCCTGCCTTTATAGTGACATTTTCCCTCTTCTCTCTCTCTCTCTCTCTCTCTCTCTCTCTCTCTCTCTCTCTGTCTCCCCCTCTGTCCCTTCTCTTACATAATGTGGTTTGCAATACATATATTTAGAGGTTACCATGTATATCCCTTTACCTACATTCAATGCTCAGTTCTAGTCTGGCAAACTGCCCTCTTCTCTGTCTTATCCAGCCTCTGACCCCCACACACTTGAAGTAGATTCCAACCATGTACACATCCTCCTGGCCCATTTTGCCTGCCTTGGAGATTAGTCTCATGCTATTATTATGTTTTTTTATATTCCGAGGAAGAGACTCACAGACATGGGGCAGAGCTGCTACTGGCTCTCCCTGTGCCCAGCGACTCACGAGGCACCTGCTAGGGATAGCCATTTCTAGCCCTGGCCCACCACCACAGCAGAGCCTCGCAACAAGCCAGAACCCCCCTACTCCATGAGGGCCTCCATTTTCCACATCCAGACTTCCCCCTCGTCAGAACTCCACCCAGCAGACCAGCCTATCACAGCCTGGCTCATCGAGATCCACCCTGCAGCAGTCTTTTTAAATCCGGCCCAGATATGCTGATCCAGAGATGCACAGACATGGGGCAGAGCTGCTACTGGCTCTCCCTGTGCCCAGCTGCTCATGAGGCGCCCATGAGGGATGGCGGGTTCGAGCCCTGGCCCACCACCCCAGCAGAGCCTCACAACAAGCCAGACGACCCACCACTCCATGAGGTCCTCTATTTTCCACATCCGGACTTTCACCTCATCAGAACTCCACCCAGCAGACCATCCTATTACAGCCTGGCTCCAGCCGCCTGGTTCATCAATAAATGCTGGATTTAGAGATGACTACAAGAGTATGCCACCCACACGGCAGAGCCTGGCAAGCTACCAGTGTTGTATTTGATATGCCAAATACCAGTAACAATTATAGACCTCATTCCCATGACCTGATGGAATGGTTTGAGTCTCTATATGTTCCTGGAGCAAGCAGGTGCCCTTGGGCTCTGCTTGCATGAGACAGGTCATATGGAGATGTTACTGGGGCCCGCTCGAGCAAATGAATGATGAACAGGAAGACAGTGATACAGTGATGTATCTTATTACCAGTTACTTATTACAAGTTATTACCAGTAACTTATTACAAGTAACTTGTTACTTATTACCAGTAACAATTATATTAGGTCATTCTCATGACCTAATATAATGGTTTGAGGCTCTTTATGTTCCTGGAGCAAGCAGATGCCCTTGGGCTCTACTAGCATGAGACAGGACATATGGAGATGCTACTGGTGCCCACTCAAGCAAATCGATGATGAATGGAAAGATAGTGATAGTGATAGTGATAGTGATAGTGATGTATTTATAGAAATAAGGCAATTTGACTTGTGTTACAAGTTTCTACTAAACTGTTAGTGATCCAGAACTTTATGTGGGCAGATAATATTCTTAATTTTTATTTGTGTATTTTGAATATATCCTTCTACCCTTCATTTGCTTAGCTGCATCAGAGTCTTCCATTTCTCCAAAGGGAAGGTCTTCAGGGAAGAATAATAGAATACACAGAGAAGTACAAAAAGTTGAAAATAATCCAACTCTACAAAAAACAATAAAATTAATTCAATGTTTAAATTTTTATTTGCCTCATATTTGTCCATGCCTCCCCAAGTTTTGGGACGGTGTAGAGGAAAGCTTTTAATTAGCATCTAGGGAGATAGACAGGCTTAGTTGAGTTTTCATGGTTATATCTACAGAAATTTCCAAGAATCACAAAAGTACTGCAGCAGTAACTGTTCATTATCTTTGTTTATTTCCATTTGATGGATAAAATTTTTATTTTAACTTAATTTTTAGATTTCTACTGCTTTTGGACTTGATTCTTCTGTACATGAGAATTGTCCATTGTAGTTTTCTGCTTTACAAGAATTCCACTAGATGGCCAGCCCCCAGATTCCCTAGTCTTAAAGGAGTAGAAGGACACAACCAGCTTCCCTGTCTCAGTTAATGTGTTTGCAAAATGATAGTCTTAGAGATCAATGGATATAGCACTGAGTGTGAAGACAGCATCTTTGAAATGATCTGGGAAACAAATTTAACATAGTTCAGTGTCAGGACATTCTGACCTTCTCAAAGTCAGAAGATTTTGAGAGAATCCAGGGTCTATCATTATATTTTCAGTATCGCTTACGTGATTCAGATATTTAACTAGTTTTGAAATCTACTTCTGTAGACATTCCCTAGTGGTCTCAAATATTATATTAAATATTCTACTATAAATAACAATGCAGTTGAAAATTTTAGGCTCCAATGAAAGCTAGAAACTTTATGCCAAAGGATTCTCATTGCCCTTGAAGTCTGGGCATTTGTGTTTTCCCTTGCGACTGACTCTGGATTGAGACTGGCCAGGCTAAGGTGATCACAAGGGTAGGAAAAATAAATATATCATATTTGTTTATATGTGTTACAAATCCTTAAATTTTTATTAACATTATGTGTTTCATTATTACAAACTCAAGAAGTCACAACCTCAAGAAGTCTCTCTGGTGGAGGAGGCTATTATTTTAGGTTTACATTTAAGATGCAAAGCTTTCAAATTACCATATATTTTATTCTCAAAATTTGGTAGGTAAGTCAATCAAATACCTGGGCACTTGTCAAAATGCAAAACTCCAAACACAATGAGAAAAAAAATCTTGAATAAGTGCCCTGAATCTAGATAATTATTAAAATTTGGGAAACTCTATTATGATTTACTCCACACTTCTATATCAAATAAAAACAACAAAATTGAAATGATGATAAGTATTGTGGAATCCAAAGCTTAAGAAAATCAGGTGTGTACCATTTTCTTGACATTGACAGGCTGGGACTGCCAGTGGCCTTACATGAGATGCCTAGATAGGGAGAGAGAAAGAGAGAAAAATCAGTGTCTCTGGAGAGGATTCTGACATCAGGACTTTATTATGATTACAGATAAGGGAATCAGAGTGTCTCTCAGGATTTCACCTCATAGTGAAACAGAATATAACAAAGGAATGACAGGGCAAAACTAGAAATATTACCACCATGATTAAACATTTTCTTTACTTGATATCAATAATGATCAATAGTTAAAAAGGATATTTGAAAGCTAGCCTATAGGGGCTATATATTTTTCTGACAGCTGTTTTTGTATAGTTTTGAAGACTGCCTTTTTTCTTTTTCCTTCCTTCATTCCTTTTTGCTTCCTTCCTTCTTCTTTCCTTTCTTCTCTTCTCTTCTTTGCTCGATTATTTCTATCTTTTCTTCCACATTTGCTGAACACTTACTAGGTGGATGTTGTACTCTGAAAAATGGAAGAATTAGATTATTTTCTACTGAGGAAACAGGAAAATAATAAGTAAAGGGAGGATATTAATAAAATGTATGGTAATAGAACAAAATAAAACTTGCTGCCCTTTTTTCCATCTTATATAGGGCATGACTGTTTTTAAGTAGTCCAACTTTAAGATTATGTTAAAAAATTAAAAATGGTTGTGTTAGTTTCAACCAGATATAACCCAAACAAAGCATAATTAAATTTAAGTCATACACATGTCTATGAACATATATATTTTATAGAGCATGAATAATTTTTTACAGAAAATCTAGGATAAGTTACTAGTTGATATCACCATTATATAGGACAGAAAAGTTTCCAAAAAGATACTGGGTTAAATATTGAAAGGTTCTGCTTCTAAAAAAATTTGATCTCTGTTTAACATTGTTCTTTCTATAAACCTCAGAGTTCATACAATCTCATCCCTATCTAACAGCTGGAATAATCTGTTGTTCTGATAGCTTAAATAGAAGTATGTGTGTTTTCTGTTCCTGGGGTACTTGCATTGGAACATGTTACCACTTTAAAACAGCCCCAAGCTGGATAAAATAACATGAGGTGAGCCAGGACCTCATTTTCCAGTCTGCATCTTTTGTCTGAAGTAAGCTTTATCTGAAATGAAAATGGGTGAGGACTAGTGGATTTTCCAAATGAAAATGAAGGTTGCAGGGCTATATAAATTAATAATGGAATAGAGCAATAACAGATACCATTCTCTTTAGCCAGGTATGTGCCTCATTGGAAAAAATCTGTGCCTTGCATACATGTAACCTGGTACCAACCTCCGGGATTGCAAGTTCTACTCTATTTTGTTTTCATTAAAAAGTTGTACCAACATATATACAACCTAAATGCTATTTTTATGTCTCATTTTCCCCATTTTCAAAATGCCTAGCCATTGCAAGACAAATTCAAAATTGAAATGAGGTATTACTTGTAGTTATGCAGGATTCATCTTGTTATAATACGGGTTTCTTTGTGTTCACATTTTGAGTGGTATACAGGCAGACTACACTGGCCTCTTTAACAGCATTGATGGAGCTCTTGAGGAGATATTATTTAGTGGACTGTAGAGTGCTGTTATAATTGCAACCTAGATGCCTTGGTTTCATATTCAGAAAACAAAAGTGCAAGATAATTTGTCCCTATATGCCTTTGCTGCCGGTTCCAGAATTAGAATTGTTGAATTTAGAATATGTGAGCAGCCATTATAGCTTGAAGCCTAAGGCTTGCTATCTTAAGGAGGCAAGAAGGGAAGGCAAAACACTGAGCAAGTTAAGGCTGTGCTTGCACAGAGGAAGAAAGAAGATATAAACTAGACATGGTTTCTATCTGCTTTTCTAGAAGGATGAATCTAAATTCATCATGATGAATTTAGTTTGCTCAAAGTTTATGATACTTTGATGCCCTGCATACTGTGCTAAGGAGGGAACCCTAGTTTGCTCGAAGTTTAATACTAGGCTGATGCCACCAGGATTTTAGTGGCTGCATCTTATTTTTCTGGGACTAATGAAGAGAAAATATTCCACAAAACAAATTAGAATGAAGACTTGAGTTACCAGAACATATGGGACACAGGCAAAACACTGTCAATAAAAAGTACATAGCAATGCAACTTTTCATCAGGAAACAAAAAAGGATCCACCAAAATGACATAATTGCTCAGTTTAAGCTTCTAGTAAAAAGACAACAAAGGGAAACCAAAGTAAGCCAAGAGGAATAAGTGATAAAACATAGAAGAGAAATAAATGAAATGGAAAAATAGAAAAACAAAAACATAGATGAAAACAACAGCTAACTTTACAAAAGAATACAAAAATATTTTCTTCGACGGATTCAGGTCTGACATTGAAATCTTTATCCATTATGATCTGATTTATTTATTTACTTACCTATTTATTTATTTATTCACTTGTTTATTTATTTGTTTATTTATTTTTAAACTTTTAAAATGTTTTATTATACCACCATGAGATATACAATTACAAAGCTGTTCATGTTTGGTTTTCAGTCATACAGTGTTCCAACACCCATCCCTCCACCAGTGCCCATTTGCCACCACCAGTGTCCCGGATTCCCTCCCCCATCCCTAGCCTGCCTCTATGGCAGGTTTTTTATCTCTTTTCTCTCTTCTTTTCTCTCTTCCTTCTCTTACACATTGAGGTTTGCATACTCAGTTGGTATTATCACTTTCAACAATTATTAGCATACTGTTCCCTTCTCTGTCTTATCTAACCTCTGACTCCAAAACATTTGTGGTAGATTCCACCTTTGACAAAACCTCTTGATAGGATCTAATTTTTGTGTGCATGGTGTTAGACAGAGGTCCAAATTCACTTTTTTAAATGTAGCTGCTCAGTTTTCCCAGCATCACTTATTGAAGAGGCAATCCTTGCTCTATTTTGGACTCTTTGCACCTTTACCAAAGATTAAATGATCATTTGTTTGAGGATGAGTGTCAGGATACTCAACTCTATTCCATAGGTCCACCGGTCTGTTTTAATTCCAATACCACACTGTTTTAATTACTACTGCTTTGTAGTACAGTCTGAAGTTTGGAAAGATGATGCCTCCCATTTTCTTTTTTCCCAAGGATTGCTTTCGCTAAAACCTCCACTGCATTAGAGCTAAAGGCATCTTCAAAGGTGAAATATCACTAATGAATAAACTAGAAACAAAAGATAAAAAATATGGAACTATGAAATTAAAAAAATTCTGCACCTCAAAACAGTGACCAAGATACAAAGACAGTTCACAGAATGAGAAATAATATTCACCTAATAGCCATCAGGGGTTAATACACAGGATATATCAGGCATTGTTAGAACTTTACAAGGAGAAAACAGCCAACACCATCAAAACATGGGGAGAAGAAATGAAGAGAATGAGAAATAATATTCACCCAATAGCCATCTGATCAAGGGTTAAAACACAGGATATATCAGGCATTGTTAGAACTTTACAATAAGAAAACAGCCAACACCATCAAAAAAATGGGGAGAAGAAATGAAGAGAATGAGAAATGACAAGGAAGAAATTTGAATGGCCAAAAGGCATATGAAAAAATGCTCTTCACTAATCATCAGAGATATGCAAATCTAAACAACAATGAGCTATCATCTCATACCACAGAGACCTGCTCATATACAAAACAGCAAGAACAGCAAGTGCTGTTGTGGATGCAGGGAAAATGGGACTTTCATTCATTGTTGGTGGGGATGTTGACTGGTACAGTCTTCTTGAAAAACAATATGGACATTCCTCCAAAGACTAGACATTGAGCTCCCATTTGACCCAGCCATACCACTCCTGGTATATAACCTGGGAAGCCAAAAACACACATCAGAAACACCATCTGCACTTTTATTTTCATAGCAGCACTATTCACAATAGCCAGGATCTGGAAACAACCAGTGTGCCTGAGAACTGATGACTGGATAAAGAAACTTTGGTACATCTACACAATGGAATACTATGCAGCTGTTAGGAAAAATGAAGTTATGAAATTTGCCTATAAATGGATGGACATGGAGAGGATCATGTTGAGTGAAATTAGCCAAAAGGAAAAAGATAGATATAGAATGACTGCATTTATTTGCATGACATTGGTTAGTACATGTTACTTATATACATATATATATATATATATATAATATATTATGATACCAATATCCAAGGTCAGGTGAAACATGGATCAAGAGGTCTTGTAATTACCACAAAAGTATGGAAGTCAGAGGTTAGGTAAGACACAGAAGGGAACAGTGTGCTAATAATTGTCAAAAGTGCTAATACCAAGCTAGAACTGAGCATTAAATACAGGCCAAAAAAAGATACACATGAAAACCTCTAAGTGTATATATTTCAATCCACAATTTTAAGAGAAGGAAGAGAGGAAGAGAGAGAGAGAGAAAAAAGAGATAAAGAACCTGCCATAGAGGCAGACTAGGGAGGGGGGCGGGGAATCAGGGACATAGGTGGTGGGAATTGGGTAATTGTGGAGGGATGGGTGCTGGAACACACTATAACTAAAACCCAAACATGACATCTTTGTAATTGTATATCTCACTGTGGTATAATAAAATATTTTTCAAAACGAATAACAAGGGGCTGAAGCAATAGTCCAGAGGGTAGGGCATTTGCCTTGCATGAGGCAGACCAGGGTTCAATTCCCGGCACCCCATATGGTCCCCTGAGCAACGCTAGGAGTAATTCCTGAGTGCAGATCCAGGAGTAACCCCTGAGCGTCGCTGGGTGTGACCCAAAAAAAGAAAAAAAAAGAAAGAAAAAGAAAAAAAGAATAACAAAAATCAGACAAGCCATAAACTCACAAAAAAAGGAGAGATCCTAATAAACTGAATCCGATATGAAAAGGGAGACGCTACAATAGATACCATTTACTTAAAGGATCATTAAAGATTTAAAGAATCATTAAAGATTACTATGAAAATCATTATACCACAAAACTGGAGAACCTAGAAGAAATGGATATATTTTTGACCTCTTAGAGCCTTTTATGACTGACTCAAGTAAAAAGAGAGCAACTGAATAGATGATTACTAGCAAGAAAATGGAAAGTGTAATCAGGAGTCTACCCCCCCCCCCCCCACACACACACACAAATTTCCAGGCCAAGATGACTTTATTATCAGGTTCTTTTATACTTTTAAAGAAAACCTACTTTGAATCAATCTCTGGTTCTTCTAGAAAATTGAAGAAAAAGCAATTTTCCCAAATAGTTTCTATGAGGTAAACATTACCCTGATATCAAAAAGCAGAAAGAGCCTCCACTGAAAAAGAAAACAATTGGCCTATATACTGATGAACTTATATGCAAAGAAGATCTTCAACAAAATATTAGCAAATTGAATATAGCAGTACATCAAAAAAATTATACACCATGACTAGGATTTATCACATGGATATAAGATTGGTTTACTATGCACAAGTCAATCAATGCTATGTACCACATCTATACAAGGGGAAAATCATATAATTGTATCAATAAATGTAGAAAATTAATTTGAAATTATAGGCACCCACTCATGATTAATATACTCAAAAAATGGGAATAGAAGAAATTTCCTTAATATTGTTCACTTGTATCACTTGTCTTCCCATTGTTTATCAATTTGCTCAAGTGGGCACCAGTAATATCTCTATATGTCAAATCACATGCTAGTGTAGCCCAAGGGTATCTGCTCGATCCAGGAACATAAAGAGCCTCAAACCATTCCATCAGGTCATGGGAATGAGGTCTATAATTGTTACTGGTATTTGGCATATCAAATACGACATGGGTAGCTTGCCAGGCTCTGCTGTGCAGGTGGGATATTCTTGTAGTTGCCTCTCATCGCGTGCATTTATTGATGAACCATGTGACCACAAAGCAGCCATGCAAGCCGGGCTTGTGATCAGCTTTTCTGCTGGGTGGAGTTCTGACGAGTGGGGAGTCCAGATGTGGAAAATGGCAGCCCTCATTTTCCACTGCCAGTGGGGGTTCCTCTGGCTTCTTGTGAGGCCCTGCTGAGCTGGCGGGCCAGGATATACCCTTTTGATATCAGGGTAATGCTAGAACCTGCCATCCCTCCTGGGCACCTTGTGATCCGCTGGGCTCAGGGAGAGCCAGTAGAAGCTTTGCCCCATGTATGTGAGTCTCTGGATCAGGCATACCTGGGCTAGGGTATTATTATTTATTTATATTATTTATATGGTTAAATATAAAAAATACAAAACACAATATTTATTTTACATATAAGTATAGAAATGTATATTATATTTATATACAAAATTAATATTTCTATTCCACAATCAATGGTTGAAATCATACAAAATGCTGAAAAATTAAGTCTTTCCCTTCATGCTATCATTTTTATTGAAAATATGTTCAATGTCTCATAGCAATCTTCTTTTTTAAGAGATAAGGACATATCTACAAGGTAAGCATAATTATACTTTTTATATTAGAAACAGATTCAGAAAGCTTGAATGTCTTGTTTAATTATAAACTATGTACAGGCATAGTGGTGAAGGGTCATGGGACATTTGTAGTACAATAACTTATACATCATTACTGTAAACTTTAACACTATTGCAATCATCTATCTACGTCATAATAAAAAAATGTGGACTATAAAAATACATGTAATTGAGCCATATAAATAGTATTGAAAATAAATAAGTAGCGAAATTAAATATTTAAAAATGCCCCATAGTCTTGCTTTCTGGAAAAGATAAATATGATTTAAAAATGCATGTGCTCCCCGAGTTATTCTTTATCTCCATATTAGAATAGGTACAAATTTTAAAGAATAGAATTGAAGATAATCCCAGAAATAATAGAATTCTCCTCTTTAGAGTCTGTGCACTGTGGGGGTGGGTGACAGATTTACCAGTATATTCTTTCTACTTTTGAGGCTGCACAATCTGTCTCCTTTATGCAATATAATTACCATCTAAAGTGACACACTGCATTGAAGCATTTTGGCATGGAAGTAGGATTTATTGTGTTCTGGAAATATTTACAGTCATATAAGTTGGGTGCTGTCATGAATTCAGTATAAAACACTATTTAAAATTCTTTCTCAAAATGTATTTAAAACACTTCTTTCAGAACAAAGGATACAGGTGCTCTTGGGAACACATATCTGAAGTAGCAGATAATATTGCTGGAGTCTGCCTGGCAGCAGTTTTGAGTCAGTAGGTCCCCGACTTTGCTTATATATAGACCTACATTCATGTGAGTCTGTGATTTCTAGATCGGGTCAGCACTTCAAGTGTTTATTTTATTTGTGTGGCAGGGGGTTGGGGGAGGCATATCCAGATGGGATTGTGCTCACTGGATCACTCCTGGTGGGACACAGGTGACCTAACGTGTTGTCAGGGATGAAACCTGCGTGAATTGGCCACATGAAAGACAAGAACCCTACCTGCTGTACTATCACTCTTGCCCTGTAAGGTTTTTTTTAGATTAATTCACTAGATCACTAGATTCCCGTTGATCATCTATTTGCTAGAGCGGGCACCAGTAATATCTCCATATGTCCTGTCTCATGCTAGTAGAACCCAAAGGCATCCGCTTGCTCCAGGAACATAAAGAGCCTCAAACCATTATATTAGGTCATGGGAATGACCTAATATAAATGTTACTGGTATTTGGCATATCAAATACGACACGAGCAGCTTGCCAGCTTGCCAGCTTGCCATGCGGATGGCATACTCTTGTAGTCACCTATAAATAAAGCATTTATTGATGAACCAGCGAGCCCGGCTGTGATAGTCTGGTCTGCTGGGTGAGTTGTGATGAGAGGGAAGTCCGGATGTGGAAAATGGCGGCCCCCATGGAGTAAGGTGGGGTCGTCTGGCTTGCTGTGAGGCTCTGCTGGGGTGGCAGGCCAGTGCTAGAACCTGCCATGCCTCCCGGGCGCCTCATGAGCGGCTGGGCACAGGGAGAGCAAGTAGCAGCTCTACCCGATGTCTGAGAGTCTCTGGTTCAGCATACCTGGGCCGGATTGAAAAAAAACTGCTGCAGGGTGGGTGTCGATGATCCTCAGGGCTGTGATAGACTGGTCTGCTGGGTGGAGGTGTGACGAGAAAGAAGTCCAGATGTGGAAAACATTGGCCCCCATGGAGTCGGGGGGGTCATCTGGCTTGTTGTGAGTCTCTGCTGGGGTGGCAGGCCAGGGCTAGAACCCGCAATGCCCTCCGGGTGCCTCATGACATAAGTTGACATAAGTCGATTGAAAACTTGAAAAATTCAGAGTTAATTCCTCCACAACAGCAGTAAATAAGTTGGCAAAAAAAAAACCTAAGCCAAAATATCTTACCAAAACCAATCTTATCAAAGACAGAAACTTATCTAGACAGAAATCTTATCTAGACAGAAACTAACCAAAAACTTTACAGCAGCCAGGCACATAATCAATCAATGTAAACAATCAAATTAATGTTAATAAGAGAGCTTTCTATTGGGGCCGGAGGTGATAGTACAGTATGTAGAGCATTTGCTTTGTATGTGGCCAACTCAAGTTTAATCCTTGGCATCCCATATGGTATCCCTGAGCACTAATAGGAATAATTCCTGAGTGTAGAGCCAGGAGTAACTTCTGAGCATTGTCAGGTGTGACCACAAAAGCCAATTAGCCACACACACACACACAAAAAGAAATAAAAATAAAAAAAGCTTTCTATCATGTAACTTACTCATTCATGATCTTCTATTCCTAACTACCATTCTTTAGCAATATCTTGAAGCTTCAAGATAATAGCTTGGATTCTTGGTATAGGTTCTTAGTTCTAGAATGCAGAACAGAGTCTCTCAGAAAAGATGACACAAATGAAGGAAATCAAAGAAAAATTACCTTAAGTGGTTCTACTGTGGTAGGTAGGCCTTGCAGTTGCTTGAAATATTCCTGGAGATTCGAGGTCAAAGGACTTCTTTTATTCACCTTTCTTGGATCTCTTTCAAGGCAGAGTAGCTGCCTGGATAGTGTTTGCCAAAAATATGTAACAGGATCCAAAGAGATAGTACAGCAGTTTGGGTATCTGCCTTGCATTCAACTGACCCCAGTTCAATATCTTATACGATCTTATATGGTCTCCTATGGGGACCACCAGGGTTCACTCATGAGCACAAAGCCAGGAGTAGGTGTGGTCCCATCCACTAGGTATTGTTTCACTCTCCGCAACCCCTCCTTCTCCTGCCAGCCAAACAAACCAAACCAAACATTTAAAGGTAAATAATACCTGCTGCTGGGTGAGAGATAACGTGTGAAACAAACTATAGGAAAAGAAAAATTGGGAGGAAAGGTTAGTGAAATGCTTTGGGGAACAAATCTTTGAAAAGACCCTACTTATTTCTAGAACTCTAAAAATCAGGCTTATTCCCCAGGGTTAGCATTTGTTAAAAAAAACAACCTGAGAACTTGAGCACTCTAGTGGTCTGTGTTCTGCTCAAGCAGTAAATTAAGATTAATGAAGGAAAGTATTTATTTGAGTTTTGCATGTGCATCAAGGAGGTTCTTGACAAACTGGTAGATTTTTCTCTTATTGTGATTCCAGGAATTTAATATCTCTGTCCAATTATTAGTTATTGGCTAAAATACTTGAACAGAGTCTTTATGACTCCACATAATGGGGAAAAATTTGTAAAACTGGTTCAAAAATAAACAAAATCTATATAAGTAGCAATAAATAAACCTAGGAAGAGAGAGGCATTGTCGGGAACCGCCGCGGGGTCCCCCGACAGTGTCAGGACAGAAGTTCTCTTCTACCTCCAAGGACGCCGGAGAACAGATGAAAACTCACGAGTCCGGTGCAGTTCCAAAAAAGGCTTTTAACAGTACAAAAGCTCTTCCACAGCACTCCAATATAATGAACAAACTTTAGCTCTGGTCTGAACTTAGACCATAAAAAAGAGCCTAAGTCTTCCACCAAGGAGAGAGGATCTCACCCGAGCTGAGTCCTACATAGAAGAAGGAGAAAAAAGGCCAAAGAGCAAAAAGCCAAAAGCCAAAAGCAAAATGTCGAGGAGCCAAGAGCCACAGGAGCCAAAAGCTGAAAACTAAAAGGCCCAAATTGAGGTAAAAGTTAGATTAATTATCGTGCTTCAAAATGCAGTATTTAGTGATGGAATAATATTTCTTCCCTCTGAGGAAAGTAAACACCTGCTAACCAATATTTAAATTGAAAAAGAAGCACCTGCTAACTAATATTTCAATCAAATCACTCAAGAAAATAATTTTGAAGTTTTACTAATATAGGCAAGTGCCACAGGCAAGCTGGGATGTAGAATCAATGAAACCAACTCCAAGATTAAGAAATATTTAGGGACTTATAGTAGATAGAGGATAGTGATATTATACATATGAATGTTTACATAAACATAATGTGTCACAACTCTGTTATAATAGCAGCTGAGAAGGACGCCTAATTTTGTTTTGCAGTTCAATAAAATAAACATCGGAGCTGAGAAATTAGCAACGGTTATTTGATTAGCAGAGAGGAAACAGATACATCTTCCATAGCAACTTTTATCAATGTTTAAATTAGTGGTACAAATAATACAGTGATAAAACAGAATTACTTTTCCAACAAGATTGAGTAACCAAAACTAATTTAGTCACTCAACTAAAAAAAGAGGTATAAATGACAAATCAATATATAAAAGAAAATAGTTATGGAGTTTTTAGCAATGAAGAAGAGTGTTTAACAAAGTTAGGATATAATTCAATAAGCCCTAGTATTCTTCCATTTTCCTTTCTTGAGGTAGTGCTTAGGGATACAACAACAAGAAACCTAAGATCAGTGTCTCCCTAAGGTGTAGAGGTGGAGCTTGGAATTCAGGAAAGTCAGCTGACTATTATTATCAGAAATTATACTAAAGAGGATGGTAACCTAAATACCAAATAAGATAGTAACCCCCCTGAATCTTCCAGAGACTCCCTTGGAAGAGTCAGGTTTCTACCAATTTGTATAAGCAAATATTCCAAGACATGAAGCCACCCCTGGAATGAGATGAGAAAATGTTGCCAAGGTCTCACGCAAAGGCTCGGACAAGCTTGTTTCCATCAAACAGGCTGGAAAATCTCCTAATTGATGTAAAGTGCTATCTCATTGTTGTTTTGATTTGCATCTCTCTGATTAGTGATGATGAGCATTTTTTCATATGTTTTTTGGCCATTTGAATTTCTTCCTTGCTGAAGTTTCTGTTCATTTCTTCTCCCCATTTTTTGATGGGGTTGTTTGTTTTCTTCTTGTAAAGTTCTACCAGTGCCTGATATATCCTGGATATTAACCCCTTATCAGATGGGTATTGGGTGAATATTCTTTCCCATTCTGTGGACTGCTTTTTGTATCTTAGTCACTGTTTCTTTTGAGGTGCAGAAGCGTTTTAGTTTCATGTAGTCCCATATGTTTATCTTTTCTTCTAGTTGCTTTGTTAGTGATGTTTCACCTTTGAAGATGCCTTTAGCTTCAATGTCGTGGAGGGTTTTTCCTATATTTTCTTCAATGTACTTAATGGATTCAAGTCTGATATTGAGATCTTTAATCCATTTTGATCTGATTTTTGTGCATGGTGTTAGACACAGGTCCAAATTCATTTTTTTACATGTCGCTGCCCAGTTTTCCCAACACCACTTGTTGAAGAGGCTTTCCTGGCACATATTCAAAAGAGCAAGAACAAGTGCTGGTGTGGATGTGGGGAAAAGAGGACACTCATCCATTGTTGGTGGGAATGCCGGCTGGTACAGCCTTTCTGGGAAAACAATATGGACATTCTTCCAAAGACTAGAAATTGAACTCCCATTTGACCCAGCCATACCACTCCTGGGAATCTACTCTGGGAAACCAAAAATACGCAGCGGAAACACCATCCCTACTTTTAGGTTCATAGCAGCATTATTCACAATAGCCAGAATCTGGAAGCAACCAGAGTGCCCGAAAATCGATGACTGGATAAAGAAGCTTTGGTACATCTACACAATGGAATACTATGCAGCTGTTAGGAAAAATGAAGTTATAAAATTTGCCTATAAATGGATGGACATGGAGAAGATTATGTTGAGCGAAATTAGCAAGAAGGAGAGAGACAGATACAGAATGGCTGCATTTATTTGCATGGCATAAATATATATGTACATATTATGATACCAATATCCAAGGTCAAGTGAAACATATATCAGGAGGTCTTGTCAAAAGTGGAAATTATCACAAACGTGTGGGAGTCAGAGGCTAGGTAAGACAGAAAATGGAACAGTGTACTAATAATTGTCGAGGGGTACTAATGCCAACCTAGAACTGAGCATTAAATAGAGGCAAAAAGGATACACATGACAACCCTGTAATGTATGTTCTGTAATCCATAGTCTGGAGGGAAGGAAAAGAGAAAGAGAGAGAAAGGAAAAGAAATAAAGAACCTGCCATGGAGGTGGGCTGGGGAAGGGGGAGGGAACAGGGGACGTTGGTGGTGGGAGATGGGCACTGGTGGCGGGATTAGTGCTGGAACACTGTATGACCAAAACCAAAATATGAACTTTTTAATTGTATATCTTTTTATTTGTATATCTCATGGTGGTATAATAAAATAGTTAAAAAAATAAATAAATAAAAATTACACTGTTAAAAAAAAATCTCCTAATTGAAAGGATTTTGATGAATGTACAATGAGTTACCTTATTCCTAGCAGTGAAACATTTGCCCCAACTGGGCCCTTTATATCAAAATATAAGTTCAAAAGTACAAAACCAAAAAATATCCTATGATGTAGAAGTCAACCATAAATCTGAAAAAAAAGTTAAGATTGCACCAAGTATCTTGACAGAAGCACACACACACACATACACACACACACACACACCTGCTTTTCTGCATAATAAAAATATCATTTAGCATCAAATAAAGAATAAACACACTTTAGGTGAGGAAAGCCAATAGAGTTCATTATCTGAAAACCTATACTAGAAGAAAATCTTTAGGCAAAGCATCAAATATAAGTACAATGATATAAAATAGAAATAAGTACTATAAAAAGAAATAACAAACACGAGACTATTAAGCTAAATAGAATGGCTCTTTTAAACGTATTACTAAAACATATTAAAAGAGCCAGGACATAGCGTGATGACCTTGGGTTTGATCAACAGCATCAAAATTTATGCCCTGAGCACCGCCAAAAGTTAGCCCTAAGCACAGATCCAGGAGTAAGTCCTGGGAGCAAATGGTTGAGGCCTTAAAAAGATAAACGTATTAGGAACTAATAAAATGTTCAAATTAAAATGAAATGTTCAGTAACAAGATTAATGGATGGAAATAATTATAAAATATAAAAATTATTGTGAAGGATAAACATAATCACACTGCTTTAGGGTGTTTTATAGACAAAGTGATGAAGAGTTTAAAAGGATTTCTTCATCGTACAAGGGTCCTTTATATATTCTTGATGCAATGTTTATCAAATACATGATTATTTTATTATAGTATTTGTACAAGGCAAAAGTTCTAATCTCTGCACTATCACTGTGATTTAAAAACAATGGACACCTCAAATTTTTCTTTTGGCAAAAATGTATTTTTTTTTACAGTTTCTATTACAGAAAGAAAGGATGGATGGGTAAAATAAGCTAAAGGAGATCAGTTTTTTAGTGGTAGATGGAAATTACTTTTTTTGTTAATGGTCATAATATAAAATATTCAGATATTAAAATATAACTATGTATATCTCAAATGTAATGTATGAACCAATGATAACTAAAAAATAATTTAAATATTAAGTTTAGGAAGATAGACCTATAAAATAATTAATACATATTTTATCTTCATTAAAACCAAACACTAAATTTAGCCACTAAATTAAGGAAATAGCAATAACATTTTGCAGATACTTATACAAAAAAAATCTATGTTACAGACAGAATGTCACTGAGGTTATAAATATGAGAACAAAAGACACTAAAATTTGGGGGAGAAAAGAGACTGTAATTAGTTAACAGTAATTATGTAGGCTGTTTCCCCTTAGTAACCACAAAAATCAAAGTGGTCTGCTGAACACCAATTTAATGGAATTAAAATTCTGTTTGAAGTCTGTAATTTCCATAAAGTTGTCAATTTAGTCACCAAGGGAGTGCTCGTCCATGTTAAGGGAAAGTGTAATTCGTCTTGAGATTGAATTTTGCATCCTGATGACATTGTCTTAAGCATAAAACCTCTTCTGTGAGGTCAAGATTAGAAAGATTAGGGGCACAGAACAATTTTTCCTACAAGAGCAAGCTTATAAGTTGCTTGATAATATGACTTTGATCTTTCTCATGTTGTTAATCTGCAAATCCAATCACACTAGCAGTTCAACACACAAATTTTATCCTCTCTCCTGAGCAAGCATAGCTCTGAACTGCTGTGTAGTCAGAAACTCACTCTGAAATAACTATAGTAAGTCGGATGACTCAGGTTAATTGTGAATCTTGCTGCATTTAAATATTAAATGAGAAAGCAAAAAATAAACTTGTCCATATTTCACATAATTTAAATAATTTTCAGAATCAGTAAACCAGAGATTTTTTAATAGTATATTTATGACATATATGTATATATACATATACATATGATTTATTCACTAGAAAACAGATGTTAAGATGCCTGATCCAGAGTTTTTTTGATTTTTTAAAAATATTTTATTATACCACTGTGAGATATACAATTACAAAGATGTTCATGTTTGGTTTTCAGTCATACAGTGGTCCAGCACCCATTCCTCCACCAATGCCCCATTCACACAACCACTGTCCCCATATTCCTTCCCACCCACCCCCAGCCTGCCTCCATAGCAAGCACTTTTCTTTTTCCTTTTTTTTCTCTCTCTGTTTCTATCTCTCTGTCTCTGTCTCTGTCTCTGTATCTCTCTCCTCTTACACATTGTGGCTTGCAGTACAGACACTTAGGGTTTATCGTGTAAGTATCTTAGTGTATATTTAATGCTGAGTTCTAACTGATATTGCCTTTTCCCACACTTAATAGAACACTGATATACATTTATATCACATTAATAAATGCAGTCATTCTATATCTATCCTTTTCCTTCTGACTAATCTCAAACTCTGCATGATAATCTCCATGTCCATTCATTTGCAGGTAAATTTCATGACTTCGGCTTTTCTGACAGCTGCATAATATTCCATTATGTAGATGTACCACTGTTTCTTTAGCCAGTCATCTGTTCCAGGCACTTAGGTTGTTTCCAGATTCTGGCTATCGTTAATAGAGCTGCGAAGAATATGGAAGTGCAGATAGTGTTTCTGCTGTGAGTTTTTCGGTCTCCAGGGTATATTCCCAGGAGTGGTATTGCTGGGTCAAGTGGGCACTCAATATCTAGTTTTTGGAGGAATGTCCATATTGTTTTCCAAAGGGGCTGGACCACTTGGGACTCCCACTAACAGTGCATGAGAGTCCCTTTAACCCACATCCATGCCAGTCTTGTTCTTGTTGTTTTGGATGTGTGCCGGTCTCTGTGGTGTGAGATGATGCCTCATTGTTTTATTGAATTGAATCTCCCTGAAGATTAATGATGAAGAGCACTTTTTTATATTCCTTTTGGTGATAAGAATTTCTTCTTTTTGGAAGCTTCTGTTCATTTCTTCTCCCCATTTTTTTGATGGGACTGACTATTTTCTTCTTGTCAAGTTCTACCATAGATTTTAACCCCTTATAAGATTGGCTTTGGGCAAATATTCTTTCAAAGTGTGTGGTCTGTCTCTCTATCTTGGTCACCATTTCTTTTTACAGTGCAGAAACTTCAGTTTTAAATAATCCCATTTGTTTATCATAGCTTCCATTTTGCTTTGTCAGTGGTGTTTTTGTCTTTGAGACGTCTTTATCTTATATGCATAGAACATTTTTCCTATGTTTTCTTCAACTTACCTTATAGATTCATGTCTGATGTTGAGATCTTTAATCCATTTTGATCTGGATTTTGTGCATGGTGTTAGAGGTGAGATCTAAGTTCATTTTTTGCACTTAGCTGCCAATTTTCCCAGCACCACTTGTTGAAGAGGTTTTCTTTTTTCCACTTAATATTTTTTTGCTCCTTTATCGAAGATTAAGTGATTGTATATTTGAGAGTTTATTTTAGGATATTTAGTTCTAGTTCATAGAATAGAAACAAATCTTTTTCAGTTTAGTTACTTTCTCAAAAGAGATTATGCTGGTCTTTTTCTATACCAATCCCATGCCATTTTAATTACGACAGCTTTGTAGTAGAGTTTGAAGTTGGGGAAAGTGTTATCTCCCATCTCCTTTTTCCCAAGGATTGCTTTAGCTATTGTGGGGGTTTATTATTCCATACAAATTTCAGGAGTGTTTGGTCAATTTCTTTGTAGAACATCATGGGTATCCTTATACAGATGGCATTGACTCTGTATAAAGCTCTAAGGAGTATTACCATTTTGATAATGTTAATTCTTCCAATCCATGAGTGAGAAAGTGTCCTTTCCTCAGTCCTCTTTTATTTCTTGAAGCAACGTTTTGTAGTTTTCTTTTGTAGAGATTTTTGCATTTTTAGTCAAACTGATTTCTAGGTATTTGATATTCTGTGGCACAATTTTGAACATGATTTTTTTTTAATATCCCTTTCTTCTCTTTCATTATATGCATATAGGAAAGCCATTGACTTTTTGGGTATTGATTTTGTACCCTACCAATTATATAGGAATCAATTATTTCTTGGAGCTTTTCAAGAGAGTTTAGGGTTTTCTAGGTATAATATCATGTCATCTGCAAATAGTGACAATTTGACTTCTTCCTTTCCTATCCAGATGCCCTTATGGTTATGATTGTTAAATCAGGGAAGAAAACACCATAAGGGCATCTGGCATGTACTTCCAGTACTATATTGAGTAGAAAATATTTGATTGGCAGCCTTGTCTATTCTCTTAACTTAGAGGGAAGGCATTCAGTTTTTCCCCACTGAGAATGATACTCACTGTAGGCTTGAGTAGATGCCTTTATTATATTGAGGAAGGTTCCTTCAATTCCCATTTTATGGAGAGTTTTTATCATGAATGAGTGTTGGATCTTGTCAAATACTTTCTATGCATTGATTGATATGATCATATGGTTTTTAATTATATTAATATAATTAATTATATATAAATTATTCAATTATAATATATATTATAATTGAATATATTTATTATATCTATATCTACTATATATATATATATATATATATGAATGGAGTTCAGGTTGTCACTCTATTTCACGTTCATTGATTTAAAGAAAGCCTTTGTTGGGGCCGGGGGATGCCGCGGGGGTGGGGCGTTTTCCCGGGCCCGCCGGTGCTGTCCTGCGTTGGGGGCAAAAAAAAAAAAAAAAATTCTATGGAGACTGAAGCGGTCATCGAAGCCCTACCCAAACAGGGCGTTCAAACCCAATACATCAAGATCCTTCGTGAGCTGTATTACAGATTCACCACCAGGATCTCACCATTGTAAAAAGAAGTGATCATCAATGTCAAAAGAGGGATTTGGCAGGGTGATACCATTTCACCAAAACTCTTCAGAGCCACCCTCGAGAACATCACGTGACAATTAGAATGGGAAGGAATGGGAGTGAAGATAGATGGTCAGCAACTACACCACTTCCGCTTTGCTGATGACATTGTTCTAATAACACCAAACTTTAGCCAAGCGGCACAAATGCTGGCTGACTTCGACTGAGAATGTGGAAAGATAGGTCTACAGTTGAATCTCAGCAAAACTATGTTCATGAAAAATGAACTGGTTCCAGAGGCCCCATTCTCTCTCAATGGAACAAACATCTCTGAACGCAGCAGTTATGTGTACCTAAGTCGAGAAGTCAACATGATGAACGACCTAAAACCTGAGCTGCGCAGGAGGAAGAGAGCGGCATGGAATGCCTTCAAAAGCATCGAAGAAATAGCTAAAATGACAAAGAACATCTGGCTCTGGGCACATCTCTTTGACTCCACCATTCTCCCTGCATTAACATATGTCTCAGAAACCTGGGCCCTACGAAAGGAGGATGAGAAAACTATTCAGGCCTCCCAAAGAGGAATTGAAAGAGCTATGCTTGGAATATCACACCTCACTCAAGAGAGAGAAGGAATCCGGAGCTCTGACCTCCATCACTGTTACAGAGTAAGGGATGCTGTCTCATTTGCCAAGGCATCAGAAATCAGATGGGCTGGACATGTAATGCGACTTGGAGATGACTGCTGGACTAGAGCCATTACCGACTGGATCCCATGGGATGTCAAAAGATCACGTGGCCACCCACCTACAGGATGGTCAGACTTCTTTGTCAAGACCCTGAACAAAAAAAAAAAAAGAATACTCCAAGGCATATCCTAATCAAATGACAAGAACCATAGATAGAGATAGAATACTGAAAGCAGCAAGATCAAAGAAGGAAAACACATACAAAGGAAAATCCCTAAGATTTACAGCAGATTTTTTAGAGGAAACACTCGAAGCCCAAAGACAATGGTGGGATATTGTGAAAAGAGTCAACGACATGAAGGCATCACCAAGAATTCTCTACCCGGCCAGACTCACATTCATATTTGAAGGAAATATGCACAACTTCATAGATAAGTAACAGCTTAAGAACTTCATAGACTCAAAATCAACTTTAAAAGAAGACCTGAAGGAGCTGCTGTAAGAAAAGACAAACCCTGAAAGTGCAACAAACATGCTCAAAAAGATGTCACAAAATCCTATGACAATAATCTCTCAACATCAATGGCCTAAATGCAATAATAAAGAGACACAGAGTGGCAAAATGGATTAAAAAACTGAATCCAACATTCTGCAGCCTACAAGAAACACATCTGAACAATCAGAGCAAACACAGACTGAAAGTCAAAGCCTGGAAGACCATTCTCCACGCGAACAAGTCCTCCGACAATGCCAGTGTGGCCATACTAGTATCTGACAACAAAGAATTCAGGCTAAAAAAGGTTAGAAGAAAAATAAATAAATAAATAAATAAATAAATAAGGTTTAAATAAATAAGGTTAGAAGGGACAGTGAAGGCCATTTCTTCATAATTAAGGGATACATATACCAGGAAGAAGATTACACTTTAAACATATATGCACCCAATGAGGGGCCAGCTAAATACTTAAAACAACTACTAATACACTTCAAAGAAGACATTGACAGCAACACAATAGTAGTAGGAGACTTCAACACTGATTTATCAACTCTTGATAAATCAACAAGACTGTAACTTACCAGGAAATACTGGCCCTGAAGGAAGAAATGGAAGAAAGAGGGCTGGCTGATATATACAGGGTTTTCCATCCCAAAAAAGCTGAATACACATTTTTTCCAGTGCACACGGAACATTCTCCAAGATAGACCACATGCTGAGTCATAAACCATACCTCAATAAAATAAAAATGGTTAAAAAAGACCCTGAACAAATGGTTTGAGGCTGTTTGTATTCCTGAAGCAAGCAGATGACATTAAACTACACTGGCACGTTATAGGGTCAAATGGAAATATTACTGGTGCCCGCCGAGCAAATCGATGAATAGTGGGATGTCAAGTGATCAAGAGATATATAAATATGTATCATGTTGATTGACTGGCATATGTTGAACCAACCTTGCATTCCCAGGATGAATCTTACTTGGTCATGATATATAATCTTTTTGATGACTCTTTGGATTCTATTTGCTAGTATTTTAATGAATATCTTAGCATCAGAAAAAAATTTTTTTTTCCTTTTTTGGGTCACACCCGGTGATGCTCAGGGGTTACTCCTGGATCTGCACTCAGGAATTACTCCTGGGGGACCATATGGGATGCCGGGGATCAAACCTGGGCTGGCACAGGCCGGCAGCGTGCAAGGCAAATGCCCTACCTGCTGGGCTATCGCTCCGCCCCGGGAGTGAATTTTTAAATGACCGCATTTTTTGTGTTCAGTAGATCACTTGGCTCTTACTGACACTCTTGCTCTTGTGGACAAAGTCTTGCTCCCAAGTACTGGGATGGATTTTCCTCCTCTGGTCACCATGTTTTTGGGGAAATACTTCTATTTTCTGAACTAGCAGCTTTTGCCACTTAAGTGAGCAAACTCTTTTATTTATTTATTTTTTATTTTTTCCCCCTTCAAATTTTATTACACCACTTTTAGACATACAACTGCAAGGTGCTCATGTCGAGTTTTGGTTCTACAGTGTTCCAACACCCATCCCTCCACCCCAAACCCATCTCCCATCACCAATGCCCCCCACATCCCTCCCCCTCCCACACCTCAACTGCTTGGCGGGTTCTGTATGTCTTTTCTCTCCTCTCTATCTCTCGCTCCCGCCTACCTTTCCTACACATCGTAGAATGCAGTAAATTAAAGAACATAACTGTTTCCACTAGTTTGATGGACTGCGTGGCTGCAAGTTGTGGCTGCGCAACTTAGGGGCCTCATGGTCAGCGTCCAGACAGTGAATATGGAGGCTAATATGGTGGGCGAGTCTCATCTGGCTGCTTCCGGGACCCCCCAGAGGTGATGGGCCCACTCCCAAAACCCATCTGTCCACCTGGGGACCCCATGGTCAGCTGAGCCTGGGGAGAGCCAAGTTCTAGCTTCCCCAGCTGCAAAGTGAGCAAACTCTTGACTGATGCCACTGGACAGTGGACATGGACAAGGAGGGCGGGGGCAGACGAGCTGTGACTGTGATGAATGATCATGGCAAGAGTGGGCAGAACAGAATTTACCTCAGATTAAATCTTCCAATTCTCAACCAAGCAGCATTCTTGTACCCCAAGCAACCTAGAGAGGAACGATTTTTGCCTTCCTGGGAAGACTTGGGTCACACCTGGTGGGACTCAGGGGCTACTTCTTGGCTGTGTGCTGAGGGGCGACTCATGAAAAGGTGCTGGGGCTCAAACTGAGGCCAGTCACATGCAAAGTAAGTACCTTAACCCCTAGACTATCTCTCTGGCCCAAGAAAGTGGCTCATTTAAACAATGACAGTGACAACAACCATGTACATTGGACCCTTCCCATGTGCAAGCCGTTAGCTCAGTGTCTGGTAGACCACGTTCCCCATTCATTTATTTAGCAAGTCATAATGGAATGCAGAGCATGTGCTTGGTTCTTTCACTCATTTATTCTCCTACTACTTCCAAAGAGCTGCAGTATCTTTGTGTGTGTGTGTGTGTGTGTGTGTGTGTGTGTGTGTGTGTAGTCACTCCTGGTGGTGCTCAGGGCTTACACCTAGCTGTGCACTTAGGGATCACTCTCCTGGTGGTGTTTGAGGGAACCCTATGGAGTGCCAGGGATAGAACCCAGGCCAGCCACATGCAAGGTAAGTGTCCAACCTGCTGTACTATCACTTGGGACCAAGGTGCTGTGATGTAATTTCTGTGTTATAATTCATTTGATCTTTGTAAAGGACTCACAGACATGGGGCAGAGCTGTTACTGGCTCTCCCTGTGCCCAGTCGCTCACGAGGTGCCCAGGAGGGATGGTGGGTTCTAGCCCTGGCCCGCCACCCCAGCAGAGCCTTGCAACAAGCCAGACGACCCCCCCCACTCAATGAGGGGCCTCCATTTTCCACATCCGGACTTCTCTCCCATCAGAACTCCACCCAGCAGACCAGCCTATCACAGCCCAGCTCATCGAGTTCCACCCTGCAGCAGTCTTTTTAAACCGCCAGGTGCGGTCCAGGACTCAGCGGGGAGCTGCCGGCTCCTGCGCCGGCCGGAGGGTGGCGGTTCGATGGCCCGCCACCCCAGGAGCCTTGCCAGCGCCCACTCAGGGCCTCCTTTTCCACATCCAGACTTCTCTCCGTCAGAACTCCACCCAGCAGAACAGCCTATCCACTGGCTCTCGAGGTCCCCCGGTTTTTTAAATCCGGCTCAGGTATGCCTGTCCAGAGACTCACAGACATGGGGCAGAGCTGCTACTTGCTCTCCCTGTGCCCAGCCGCTCACAAGGCGCCCAGGAGGGATGGTGGGTTCTAACCCTGGCCCGCCACCCCAGCAGAGCCTTGCAACAAGCCAGACGACCCCCCTCCATGAGGGCCTCCATTTTCCACATCCAGACTTCTCTCTTGTCAGAACTCCACCCAGCAGACCAGCCTATCACAGCCCAGCTCACGCTACCGTAAGCGGCCGAGCGGTTCATCAATAAATGCTGGACTTAGAGATGACTACAAGAGTATGCTACCTGCACGGCAGAGCCTGGCAAGCTACCCGTGTTGTATTTGATATGCCAAATACCAGTAACAATTATAGACCTCATTCGGAATGGATTGAGGCTCTTTATGTTCCTGGAGCAAGCAGATGCCCTTGGGCTCTACTAGCATGAGACAGGGCATATGGAGATGTTACTGGGGCCCGCTCGAGCAAATCGATGATGAACGGGAAGACAGCAATACAGTGATACAATGATCTTAGAATCTATGTTTTTCAGGGAGATTGGTCTGTAATTTTCCTTTTTGGTGATGTCTCTATCTGCTTTGGTTATCAGGGTGATATGTGTCTTGTAAAAGCTTTTTGGGGAGTGCTTCTGTTTCTTCATCTGTTTCCAATTTCCTGGAGGAGCTTGAAAAAAGACTGTGAGTAGGTCCTCTTTAAAGGATTGGTAGAATTCAGTGATGAATCCATCTGGACCTGGGCTTTTGTTTTGGGCAGACTTTTTGTTACTGACTGTATCTTCTTGATGGTGATAGATTTGTTGAGGTATTCCAAATCTTCTTGTTGCAGCCTTAGGAGACTATAGGAATTCAGGAATTTGTCCATTTCTTCTAGGTTCTCTTGTTTCAGGAATACAGGATCTCAAAGTAATCTCTGATCATCTTTTATATTTCTGTAATTTCTGTTTCATTTCTGATTCTATTTATTTGGGTTCTCTCTTTCCCTTTCTTTGTGAGTCTTGCAAGTGGTTTGTCAGTCTTGTTTATTTTTTTTTCAAAGAATTAGCTCTGGTTTCATTGATCTTTTGGATTTTTCAGGGGGGATTCTATCTCATTGATTTCTACTATAAGTTTTATTATTTCTTTCTTTCTGCTGGGTTGGGCTCCTTTTGCTGATCACTTTCTAAGATCTTAAGCTGTGAATTCTGACTGTTTATGATGGCCTTTTCTTCTTTTCTGATGAATGCTGGAAGAGCTATGAACCTGCCTCTTAACAATACTTTTTGCTGCATCCCACAAATTCTGGTAATTTGTGTCTTCAGTCTCATTTGTTTCCAGGAACTTTTGGATTTCCTCTTTGATTTATTTTATGATGTGCTGGTTGTTCAGAAGTGAGCTGTTTAGTTTTCAGTTGCTTTGTATGACTGTCCATTTTTGTGTGTGATTAACTTCTATTTTCAGTGCATCATAATCTAAAAAAAATAGTTGATACAATTTCTATCTTCTTGATTTTTATGGAGGTATTTTTTTTTGGCTCAAGAGGTAATGGAGTATGTTCCATGTGCACTGGAGAAAAATGTTTTTGAATTTTGCTGGATGTAATGCCCTGTATATACCTATTAACCCTCTTTCTTCTGTTTCTTCCTTTAATGCAAGTATTTCATTGGTGAGTTTCAGTCTTGTCATTGGTGTTATTGGTGTCGATCACGATCTTCCCATGATCATCTAGGGAGCGGTAATATCTCCATATGTGTCTCATCAGTAGAGCCAGGGGCCGGCTTTCGGACATAAAGAGCTCAAACCATTATTTAGGTCATGGGAATGACCTAATTGAATTGGCATATCATATCAACGAAGCTGCCAGGCTTGTCGGCGGGAGGCAAATTTTAAACACCTCCAAATAAAATTTATTGATGAACACGGCGGCCGCTGACCGGGCTGTGGGCTGGTTCTGGGTGGAGTTCGACGGAGGGAAGTCAGAAGTGGAAAATGGCGGCGCCGTGGAGTGAGGGCGGTGGTCGGCTTGTTGGAGGGCTCTGCCAGGGGTGGGCCGGGCTAGGTGTGTGAAAAAATTGGTGTCATTGGTGAAAAAATATATATATAGCAAGAAGCTAGAAGACCCCTCCCATACAATGAGTGCCGTAATTTTTCACATTTGGACTCCCCACTCATTAGACCTCCACCCAGTAGAAGAGCTGATCATAGCCCGGCTCATCAAGACCAACCCTGCAGCAGTCTTTTTCAGGCCCATCCCAGATATGCTGATCTAGAGAATCACAGACATGGGACAGAGCTGCTACCAACTCTCCCTGTGCCCAGCTGTTCATAAAGCACCCAGGATGGATGGCGGGTTCTAGCCCTGGCCCGCCACCCCAGCAGAGCCTTTCAAGAAGCCAGAATTCATCAATAAATGCTGGAGATCAGAGCTGACTACAAGAGTATCCCATCTGCATGGCAGAGCCTGGAACGGTACCCGTGTCTTATTTGATATGCCAAATGCCAGTAACAATTATAGACCTCATTCCCATGACCTGATGGAATGGTTTGAGGCTCTTTATGTTTCTCAAGCTAGCAGATGCCCTTGGGCTACACTAGCATGTGACAGAACATATGGAGATGTTACTGGTGTACGCTAGAGCAAAAAGATGAACAACAGGAAGACAAGTGATACAAGTGATATATATATATATCACTTTATGTATATATATCACTATATATATATAGTATATAGTTAATATATCTATTAACTATATATAGTGACATATATAGTGATATATATGTATGACTGTCCATTTTTCCATTTTTGTGTGTGATTAACTTCTATTTTCAGTGCATCATAGTCTAAAAATAGTTGATATAATTTCTATCTTCTTGATTTTATGGAAGTATATTTTTGGCTCAGGAGGTGATGGAGTATGTTCCATATCACTATATATATATATATATATATACTTTATATATATATCACCTTTATATATATATATATATATATATATATATATATCACTTGTATCACTGTCTTCTCGTTCATCAATGATTTTTTCGAGAGGGCACCAGTAACATCTCCATATGTCCTGTCTCATGCTAGTAGAGCCCAAAAGCATCTGCTAGCTCGAGAACATGAAGAGTCTCAAACCATTCCATCAGGTCATGGGAATGAGGTCAATAATTGTTACTAGTATTTGGCATATCAAATACAACATGGGTAGCTTGCAAGGCTCTGCCATGCGGGTGGCATACTCTTGTAGTCCTCTGATCCCCAGCATTTATTGATGAAACGCGAGGCAGCGCAAAGCCGGGCTGTGATAGTGATAGGCTCTTCTGCTGGGTGGAGTTCAGACAAGAGGGAAGCCCGGGTGCCTCGTGAGTGGCTGGGCACAGGGAGAACAGGTAGCAGTACTGCCCCATGTCTGTGAGTATACATATACATATATATATGTATATATATATATATATATATATATATATTCTTTGCTTATTAAGAAATGACCTCACTGTCTTTTCTGACAATTGTCGAAAGTACTAATACCAACCTAGAACTGAGCATTAAATACAGTCAAAAAGATACACATGACAACCCTTTAATATATGTTCTGTAATCTGCAATCTGAAGGAAAGAAAAGAGAAAGAGATAGAGAGAAAAGGGAAAGAAATAAAGAACCTGCCATGGAGGAGGGCTGGGGAGGTGGGATGGAACCGGGACATTGGTGGTGGGAGATGGGCATTGGTGGAGGGCTGGGTGCTGGGACACTGTATGACCGAAACCCAAGTGTGAACATCTTTGCAATTGTTTATCTCACGGTGGTATAATAAAATACTTAAAAAAATAATTCTGTTTGAGGCCTTCATTTCATTGAGTTTTTTTGCTGTCTCCCACCACCGCCTTCAGGCTCAAGGTCTCTTCTTGAAAAAGAAGGTCTGCTGAAAGTTGAATGGATGCCTCTTTGTATAAAAATATCCTTCTTTGACCGTGCTGCTTGAAGAATTGTGTCTCTATCTATGGCATCCATTATTCTGACTGGGATATGTCTTGGATTCTTTTTATTGGGATCTCTTTTTCTGGTATCCTCTGAGCTTCTTGGATCTGGATCCCTGCATCCTTTACCTCTGGAAACTTTTCTGCAAGGATTTTTTTTAACTGTACCTGTTTCCAGGGTTTACCTTCCTGTTCCTCTGGGACTCTGATGATTCTTATATCGTTCTTCTTGGATTCATCACGATGTTCTCTGTTCCACTGCTGATCCACTGTTTGGTGTTTTTCATCTCTTGGATTTCCCTGAGTCCTTTTTATAGCTCATCCTCATTCTCACTGATTCTATCTTCTGCTGCTGTCATCCTGCTGTTGAGAGCCCTATTGCATTTTTCATTTCATCTACTGAGTTTTTTTACTGATGATATTTTTGTTTGCATTGTTCTCATTTCTGTTCTCATTTCCCCCCGTAGTATATTGATTGTCCCTTCCACTGCTTCATTTATGTCCTCATGTATTTTATTGGACATCTGTTCCATTTTATCATTGAGCCCATTAAACATCCTCACTATTTCTTCTCTGAATTCTTTGTCAGAGAGATTATGTATGTCTGTATTCTTTTCCGAGTCTTAGGGTTGTTTTCTTCATTCGCTCTTTGAGATAGGGATCTTCATTGTTTCCCCATGGTGCTGTGGTGGTCTGGAGTGAATTCTTCTGGGTCACTGTTTCTTCCTCACTATCAAGTAGTTGTCTGGAGGATGTTCAGCAGATGATGGTGTTCTCCTCTTCCCTCTTTGAGGATATTACCTTCCACTTGGTATTGAATTTCCTGCTTTTGTATTAATATGCTGCTGCCCACCTCACTAGCCATGCCCACCGGGAGGGTATCTGAGGGGGAGGTATCTTGGCATGAAGGTTCAAAGTGTCCCATTTATTTTCAGTGCATCTAGGAATTCTGGGAGTTGTAGTTTCAGTTTTTTTTCCCTATCATGTGCTGCGATTACTCAGGGCCTGCCTTCTGGAGGCCTGCTGCTCTGCCACTTTCATCATGTGCCTGCCTGGCCATCCACATCCCCCTCGAACCAGTTTTTTTAGAATTAGGCTTAAAACCTGATTTTAAAAGAACTTAAGATTTATAGTAGAAGGGAAGCATAAAATTCAAAGTGGAAGACAAATCAATAATTTGTTTTCTAATGCACCACCAAGTAAACACATTTTATAGCAGGACAAGCTAACAAGGTCTTTTTTTAAAAAATCATTATATTTGTTCTTAAAAAAAATAAGTAATTAATCTATGAATAAAACACAAAGGTGAAACATGTGACAAACATGAGTTGAAAATATTTCTACATTAAAATGTTGCATCCAAAATGAAGGAAATCTGACAATGATAGTTGAAAATAGTAATGCTATACTAGAACTGAGTAGGTAAAGTAAAGGGATTTATATGTTCGTATTATAAACCACAATGGAGATAGATAGAGAGACAGAGAAAGAAAGAAAAAGAGAGAGAGAAGGGAAAGCATCTGCCATAGACGCAGATTGTGTGGGAGGGAATCACTTCACTTAACTTGTCTTCCCTTTGTTCATTGATTTGCTCAAGTGGGCACCAGTAAGATCTCCATACATCCTGTCGCAAGCAACTGTAGCCCTAGGGCATCTGCCCACTCCAGAAACACAAAGAGCCTCAAACCATCCCTTCAGGTCATGGGAATGAGGTCTATAATTGTTACTGGTTTTTGGCATATCAAGTACAACATGGGTAGCTTGCCAGGCTTTGCCGTGTAGGTGCTACACTCTCAGTAGTAGACTCTCATCTCAAGCATTACTGATGAACCTCAACAGGGAGAGATCTGCTTTTCTCTTAGGTGGAGCTCTGATGAGCTGTGGAGTCCCGATGTTGAGAATGACTAACCTCATGGTGTTGGGGTTCCCCTGGATTCTTCCTAGGCTCACTAGGATAATGGGCCATAGCTGGAACCTGCCTAGAATGGTATATAGTGTATAAATATGAAAGATCCTGAGAAGGACCTGGTCCTAACTTCCATAAGACTGAGGGTCTGGAGTGTCTCTCTTCGGGGTTGCTAGCTGAGGTGGTTGGGAGCTCACAGAAATGCCTTCTGACATGGAGGTGGAGGAATGGGAGGAGGAGCCCAAATCCCCACTCCAAGTTCGGCCTGAGTTGCCCTCCCCCGCACAAGTGAGTGAACCCTTAAAGCTATTTTGGACTCGGCCAGGGGCTGGCTGAGTCATTTACTACCCTCCGAGCTCCATGGGCTGCTTCCACAGGGGGCTGAGTGGCACATCTGTCGGTCAGGAGTGGTTGGGTCTGGAGTATCTCTCTTCCAGTGTTGCCGGCACAGCTGTGGGTCTGGAGTGTCTCTCTTCTGGGGTTGCTCATTGTGGTGGTTGGGAGCTCACAGCCATGCCTTCCAACATGGAGGTGGAGGAATAGAGGAGGAGCCCAAATCCTGGCTCCAAGTCCGGTCAGTGTGGCCTTCCCCCGCATGAGTGAGTGAACCCTTGGAGCTATGTGGGAGGGAAACTAGGGATATTGGTGTCAGGAAATGTGCACTGGTGGAAGGATGGGCTTTGGAACACTGTATGACTGAAACCCAATCATGAACAGCTTTGTAATCGTTTATCTCATGGTGATTCAATTAAAAAAATGTAAAAAAATTCAAATGAAGTAAATATATAAAAGCTAGTCAGATCAAATGACATGTCCAAAGTCAGAATGAATTTCTGAATGAAAAAGTCAATATTTGCCATATGTGTCAAGCAACTAATAATATAGTTGAGAATAATATAACTTATAATAATATAAGTTACAAATAATATAACAACTTTTGACTCTTTCAACTCTTCTAAATTTAATGTTTTAGAATGCACTTCAGCAGGAAGTTTATTTAGTTTAGAGTTAAATAATAGGAAATATAGCCTTTATGCCACATTAAATGCTAGATAGATATTGAAAGACACTTGTGTATGATTTTGAAAATCTTTGTGTATATTAATTTAATTTTAAAACCTAAATGTATGTGACTATTTAAAAAGTTATGGGGCCAGGGCCGGAATGATAGTCCAGCGGGAAGGGTGTTTGCCTTGCACACAGCCAACCTGGGTTCGATCCCCGGCATCCAATATGGTCCCCTGAGCTCCTCCAGGAATAATTCCTGACTGTAGAGCCAGGGGTAACCCCTGAGCATTGGCAGGTGTGACCCACAAAAAGCAAAAATAAATAAATAAATAAATAAATAAAAATAATAAAAAATAAAAAGTTAAAGATGAAATATTGAGATGTGATTACAATACTTTAGGATTCAGGTCTCTGTGCTCATATAAAGTTCTAAAGCTTTGTTTTAAATGTCTTCTATACTATAATTTCCATTTAAATGCATTGTTGTATCAAGATTGTCAAATAACTCTTGTGCTGAAAATTTTGAAAAGTGAATAAAAAAAACTAAAAGAAATGAGAAAGGAGACCAAGATTAAGTAGAACAAGAGTTCACTTCATTTCCTTATTTTTTTAAATTTTATGTATAGATATCAATCTTTGGTCTATATATTATATATTAAATGGGAAAATAAAAAGTTCATAAAGAAAAAAAATTTAATATCAAAAATGCAAGCTGAAATATTAAAATACTATATTCCATATATCAAATGAGAACAATTTCTAAGTTTAATAATGTGCTATGTGGGGAAGAGTGTAGTAAGCTTTTGTGGGAATATAAGCAAGGTAAGTTTACATAAAAACCACTGTAGTAGTTGGGGCCAGAGCGATAGCCCAGTGGTAGGGCATTTGCCTTGCACGCGGCGGCCTGTGCTGGCCCAGGTTCGAACCCCCGGCATCCGATATGGTCCCCCGAGCACCGCCAGGAGTAATTCCTGAGTGCAGAGCCAGGAGTAACCCCTGAGCATCATCCGGTGTGACCCAAAAAGCAAAAAAAACAAAAAAAAAAAAAAAAACACTGTAGTAAGCAGAAAGTAAAACTTCTCATAACTAATATGGCAATCTTTGTTTTATAAATTGTCAAATCATATTTATGTACACAGAATGTATTATTAAATTTCATGTTACACATTCCTCAAAATGAGCATTGAGTTTTATTTTAAAAAAAACAATGTGTGAGAATTATCAATTTCTGTCAATAAATGATGTTCTTATAAATTATGTGGCATCTATACATAGAGTTGGCACAGCTTTTAAATAATGAGGTATGTTTTCCTCTAAATGATTAAAACTCAAGATAAGTGAATGAATTTATAAATGCTTTTATTCATTGGATAAATAAAATAAATTAGACAAAACATGTATACTTTCTTTCACATAAATAGAAAGACTCTTATAAACACCTTTACAGATAGCCATGTTAAATTACTGAAAGGATACTTAAAGCACTTAATAAATTTTCTACTTGAAGGTAAGATCATGTTATTTTTTGTGATAGTAAATACTTATTTTATAAATTTAAGGAATACTTAGATTCTTCATATATATATAGAATGTATATGCATATATTCATACAGAACATATGTATGTGTTTGTCCTCTCCATTGTGTTAAAAATTTAAGTTCTGCTTAAAAATAATCACATCAATTATGAAATTCTTATGTTGTGTCCTTTTATGCTTCCTAAAATCTTTTTAAATGTCACAACAACTGAGCTGGTAATATTTTTAATTTTTAAAAATAAGTGAACAAAATATCAGAGACATTAGTGACTTAAAATTTACATAATTAAGGGTTACATTTACACTTTACAAAAGTCTCATTAACCAAATTTGAATTCAGCATGTGGCTTCTTGAATATTGTCAGGATCCAGCATGTCTGTGAAATAAAAGCAATGTTTGAAACACCTTCAGTTCACTTTCTTTTGTTTTATTTTATTATTTTATTTTTTCTTTTGTGCATTTACACTTATTGAGAAAACACAGGTTTACAAGACTATGTGTTTTAGGCTTACCACAAACCCCAAAATACAAGTAACCTACCCAGTAGTCCATGAGATTCTTTTCATCCTACACCTCCCACTCTCTGACAACATCTGTTCTGTGGTCAGACTCAGTTTGCTTCTATTTTATCTTGCCTATTTCCTTGATTTGTTTCTTTACACACAAACTATGAGTGAAATATCTTATTTGTTTTTCATTTAAGTTTATTTTTACATAGAAGACACTCTCCAGTTCCATGTTGTAGCAAAAGTCAACATTTTAACATTTTTTTCCCATTTTAAATGAGGTGCCATGAATTAAAATACTGATAATCATAGTGGCATGAGCTCCACCAAAGTCCTGGGACCCTTTTCATCTTCTCTCTCTCTAACATCATACAAGATCAATTCTTTTGGTTTGTTATTTTTCCCTAATGACAAGTGATGAAGAGCATTTGCCAAGCTAACAAAAGCAAAAAATAAAACTGTGTTTACATAAAATTAAGAAGCTTCTGCATTGCAAAGGAAACAACAACTAGGAAGAAGAAGACATTCATAATTGGAAGGTCTTTTATATTCCACTGAGCTCATACTCTAAGGGGTAAATATTCTTTCTCCAGCTACATGTTGATGTACAATTAGGTTGATTCTATTTTATGAGTAATGGTCCTACAAATGTAGTAATAAAAATGTACTTTAAGAATTGTTTTTATTTACTTTGGATAAATCAAAGTAGTTCAGTATTTTTTCCAAAAAAGTTTAAAAAATAGTGTTAATACTATATCCAATGGAATTTTCTGAGTACACAACCACACAAAAATCATCAACACCATTTATTATCAGGAAAACACCAAAAATGATAATAAGACATAACCTGATGGTCTTTATTGCAGAAACCACAAGTGTTGACAAGGCAGTGGAGTAAAGAATCCCTTGTTTAGTGGTGGGAATGTAAACATTGTTCAGTCTCTTGGAAATACATATAGAAGAATCATTTACTATTTAACTAAATATGTGGGATTTGCTTCTGTCTTGGAATTCTTTAACCTTATATTTTCTATTAACCTTGCAAACAAGCATATCTGTCCTTAACCTGAGTGGAGGAGAATAAATGACGTCACTGTCTTGGAGAATGAATGATGTAGCTGTCTTGGAGAATGAATGATGTAGCTATCTTGGGAATTATGCTCTCTTGGAATTTCAGTCTGATGCTTCTAACATGTGATAAATCTTGCACGACACTCGAATAATAATAGATTTCTTTATGTAAAAGAGTTTCCAATTTTCATAAGGAATATTGACCTCCAATATCTTCAAAACAATTTTGGAACACCATAAATTTTTATGGAGCCATTTAACGAAGTGACTAGGTCTTTTCCCACATATGTGTCCATTTATTGAGCTCATATAATGTGCCAACCCTGTGAAAGAACCAGAGAAACTATTTAAAACAGTAATCTTGCTAGGGAATCTCTCAGTCTGAATACAATTTCAAGCTTTTTGGTGCATGGTGATCATTTGGGAAACCTCTCTTAAATATTTATGAGGGTAGACACACAGATAAATCCTAATCTCTATGAGTAAGGCTCAAGCATTTATAATTTTAAAAGCACATCTAATAATTTTAATGAATAGGCAGGATATACTGAGAATGAAAGCTCAAATATACAGGGTTAGAGAAAGTGGGAGTTTTCTAAGAAAATGAAGATTTAGCTTACCCTAGACATAGAAAACATTCACATAAGTTTTGAAGATTCACAGAAGGTAGTTAAAAAATAAAATGAGAACTCGTGTGCATACAAGGCTTTGAATAGGAATCAATCACTGTATCACTGTCACTGTCTTCCCGTTGTTTATCAGTTTGCTTGAGCGGGCACCAGTAACATCTCCATATGTCCTGTCACAAGCAAGTGTGGCCCAAAAAGCATCTGCTTGCTCCAGGGACAGGAAGAACCTCAAACCATACTTCAGGTCATTGAATTGAGGTCCATAATTGTTACTAGTTTTTGGCATATCAAATAAACCACGGGTAGCTTGCCAGGCTCTGCTGTGTAGGTGGTATACTCTCAGTAGTATGTATACTCTCAGTAGTAGGTACACAGCAGAGCATGTATAGCTACTACTCTCAGTAGTAGGTATACATGGTCTGCTGTGTAGGTGGTATACTCTCATCTCAAGCATTGCCTGATGAAACTTAAAGAGGAAAGATCAGGTTTTCCCTTGGATGGAGCTCTGAGGAACTATGGAGTCTGGATGTTGAGAATGTCTGACCAAGTGATGTGTGGGTTGCTCTGGCTTCTTGCTAGGCTTACTGGGATGACTGGAAGCAGCTAGAACCTGTCAAGAACTGTATACAACATATAAATGTGAAAGATCCTGGGAAAGAACTTATCTTAAAATCAGGCTTACCTAAGAATATCGCCTCCATGCCAGCTGCCCCGGAAGAGAGATCCACCCATGCCAGACCCACAGCTCCGTTGCAACCCGGGAAGAGATCCAGACCCATAAACTCCAGACCCACAGCTGCGCTGCTCGGCTGGCCCCATGTGGAAGCAACCCATGGAGCTGACCTCCCAGTAAGCGGCTCCGCCAGCCCCTGGCCGAATCCAACATTGCTCTAAGGGTTCGCTCACATGTGCGGGGAGAGACCACGATGGCCAGACTCAGAGCAGATTTTTGGGCTCTGCCCTTTCCTCTGCCTCCATGTCAGCTGCCCAGGAAGAGAGACCCACCACGCCAGACCCACAGCTCCATTGCAACCCGGAAGAGATCCAGACTCCAAACCCACAGCTGCACTGCTCGGCCGGCCCCATGTGGATGCGACCTATGGAGCTGACCTCCCGGTAAGGGGCTCGACCAGCCCCTGGCCGAGTCCAACATTGCTCCAAGGGTTTGCAATTGTTTCCTCCAAGGAGGAATCAATAGAAAAGGAAATAAAAGTAAAATCTTTCTGAAGAAAATAAAGATAAGGGAAAACACCATCCCTTTACCCTTATTTCCTTTCTCTCTTCTCTTCCTCTGTAGTGCTCTTGGTAAATAAGGTCATATGACATCGAAAGTGACTAAGGAGCTGATTGGTCTAGATCTGATAAGACAAGATGTATTTTAGCCAAAAAAAAAAATAGAGGGGCGGTTCCCCCATAAAGATAATGGCATTTTCAAAGGCCCACCAATTGAAGAGAACATGTTTTATTTTGCAGGTTGTGCCTGTATGTGTGTGTATGGAGGGACCAGTAGAGGAACTAGTAGAGAGACCAGCTCATTTCAAGAACAAAATGTGAATACTAGTGAAGCCTAGTACTAGTGAAGCCTTTCCCCAGGTTTCAGATTTTCATATCGATTCATTCCAATTTTTCTCCCTCTCCCTAAGTTGGTAGACCTTAGAGGTTATTCAACTGTTTGGCTTAATAGTTAGAAAGTTGTTCTTTTATTCTTTGGGCATTGTAATATAGACACATTGAGAAAGGCATTGAAAAACTTGATCTTAATACAGTAAATATTTTTTTCTGGTGTCAATTCTCACTCATTATGGAGGCAGCTAGAATTAAACAATTTCAGTAATTCTGATTTATGCCACATATCTCAATTTTCCCTACTCCTGGTTTCTTGCCACACTATGTTCTGTCTTTGAAAGCAAGAACAATCAGTTTTTATTGGTACTAAAAAGTAGTTTAATATTGCATTTTCTTCTGTGCCTTAAAATGAAAGACAATACCAATTATGACACTCACCCAGAGAAGATGTTTTTCTTTTGAATGAATATTAGAGAAATTCCTTTGTTCTCCCAATTTTTATAAATAATTTCAAATTGATGAGTATGCTTTGAGACCTATACAAAGTTTTAGGCAAATATATAATTATATTTTAGGAATTTTAGAAGAAACTATTCCATTCCCCAAAGTTTTTGCTGCTTTTCAGCTTCATTAAAATGTAACAGCAACCCCACAGAGGAAACAAAATTACATATCATAACATCATTTAATATTATCTTCTAGACCTTTGGGTTTATCAATTCTGGAAAAACTGGCTGCAGAATTTAATTTCACATATTGCATGCTACCCAAGGAGATGAAATATTTAGAAGACAGAGATTGCTGAAGGCATTAAAAACACCGGTGTTTACAAAAACCCACAACAATAAAATATTTATAATCTTCTCAATGGAATATTAATAAAATTATGATCAAGTACAGCTTTAATGTCAAATCTGTAAGCATAGTGACTGATTACAATTTTACATATTTAGGAGGAGAACCATGAGGGATGCAAAATTTAATTATAGCACTTACTAACCTTTGGGAAAGTTTGAATGATTATTTTAAATACATATTTAAATATATTCATTTTATGTGATTTCAAAATATTAAAGCTCTCGATTGATAGAAACATGCTTTCATAAAGCTATGGAGTTGCTTAAATGTACTAACTGTAAAAGTAAAGGCTCGGTCAGCACCTAGTCGTGTCCACATAGCCCCTAGGGCCTGCTCAGCATGCAGGCAGCCACGCCTGCTGGAGTCGGACCAAGGATTGGGGGCCTCCACCCAGTCCCCAGCCTCTGGGCTCGGTGGGCGTGTGACCCTGAGCTCCAGCTACCACAGCCAAACACCTCAAGACAGAGACTCCAGATCCATGGCTGCACGGGCGCGCGATCACTCTGTGGCCGCACGTTAACCTTAGACTCAATGTATTTTAGCACCAGGTCCTTTCAGGATCTTTCTCATTTGTACACTTCAACGATCAATCTATTTGCATCAAACTGGAGAGGTTATGTGGAATGAGAAATTAGGATGTCACACTAAAACTCACTGTTAAATAATCAGATAGAGACATCATACATTATTAGTATCCGTAGGACAAGCCACAAAGTGTATTAGAAGAGAGATTGAGAAATACTGGGACAAATACAAAGAGGTAGAGAAGTTAAATGCACCTGCAATAGGGGCAGGCAGGGTTTGGGTGGGCATGTTTGGCAATTTGGTGGTGGGAATTGGCACTGGGGGAGGGATGGGTTTTGGAACACTGTATTGTAGAGACCCAATTATGAACATCCTTGTAACTCTATACGTCATATGGTATAATAAAAATTTTAAAAATGAAAGAGAAAAAAATAAAATAAAAGTAAAATAAGAGACTGGGCAGTGTACACATGCTTTTTATGCAGCAGGACCAGATTCTGGATGCACTTCTGGGCTTCAGAGCACCATCAGGCATGACCTTGAGTATGAATCTGGCATTAACCTTTGAGAACCTTTAGGTATAAATTACACGATAACAAAAAAGAGCAAAGAAATATCAGTCAGCAAAAGATCTATCTATCTATCTATCTATCTATCTATCTATCTATCTATCTATCTATCTATCTATCTATCTATCTATCTATCTATCACAATCTATTTATACTACCTTCCCAAGAGAAAGAAAGTTATTAATGAACTACCACTCGAGTATAAAAGAATCAGAGTAAAATAAAATTAGACTCAAATATAAAGTAGAACTTTGGGAATCAATAGGATAATAACTTTTGCATCATTCATATCTCGCTTTTGAGTCTGGCTCTCTAATTTAGAGATGTCTTCTCTGTTCTCAATAACTTGGAAATACTAGTTAAAGAGATATTTAAGGCTACAAATGTAGCCTGTTCCTAGGACAGTACCCATAGACAATGGGTATTTTCTAGTGACTGTGTCGGCTGTTAAATGGAGAGATAGAACTCTCCACTCGGCTCTTTCACAGTTCTTAACTAAGAGTAATATGTATGATGCAAAGTGTCTTTACCAAATAATAAACATTTTTCTTACTCCTAGATGCACTGACCCAGATTTGAGCAAATATTCCTACTCCTGATTACAAATTAGATTTTTCAACTGTAGAGCCTCCTCCATCCTAACCCTCTACAAATATAAAGTGTTTGTAGAGTCAACTTGTGTTCTGGACTCTGAAACCCTTATAAAAGGTATCTAGTAGAGATTTAACAGCTGTTTGACTTGGCCTCTTTCTAAGTGTACATATGGAAATGAAGGATGAGGAGATTTATGACAGAAAGGTCACACAACTAGTGAGTGACTAACCAGGATTTTAATTTAAGTCTGCCTTATTCAAATCTCTAGATACCTTTAGCCAATTATTAACAAGGAGGAATCAATTTTACTCTTTGTTTTTAACTTCATCAGTAGTTGGTACATGCTTGATTACATAATATTTATTTATCTAAATAGCATTATAAAAAGACTCAAAATTATAATAAAGTCTTAAATAATTTAGAAGATATATGAAAAATCAACACATATAAAGACACGAATATATGTTAGAGAACACATATGAAGGTTTTACCTTCATTTCTAGAATAACAATATGAATAATTTTACTTTATAAACTAGATATCTCTGCATGCTCTGTTACATTTCTGTCTGGACCTCTCCTGTCTATGTTTGCTTCATGGAGTAGGATTATAAGTGTATGCCAAGCAGAGGGTGTGATTCTCTCATTGCTTACTTCTTGGTTTGCAGTGGAAGAGCTATGAGCTGTGGGGTCACAAATACTCAATTATCTTGTGTTCTTTAATTGCATATCTGTGAAACTAGGCCAATTATACTTCACTTACTGAGACTTTGACAGAACTAACTGAGTAAATTTAGTGAAGTTTCCCACTGCACACTTACTTACAATAAAACAAATTTTAGAGATCATGTCGTTCCCACTTTTTCCCTCCTATTAACAAGTATTTGCCTGTGTGAGAGTGAAGAGAGATTGAGCTGTACTGGGAGGTGCTCAAGGGCTCTTTCTTAGCAGATTACAGGAAGTTCCAGTGATTTATGGGTCAATCTCATGCCTTACCATCTATTGTACAATCTAGTTATCTGATTATTCTGAGTCAAATTGTCCTTCAGTAAGCAATGCCAAGACAGCAAGCTTGGGCTCCTGCAACTCCTGTTTATTTTTCCAATTCTTATGCTGTATACAACAGCAAGAATATATATTAAAGTGCTTGTCTCATCCTGTGTCTGAGACTCATCTGATATAGATCAAGATGTTTCAGGCTTTGGTTCCAGGCTGGATTTTATAGCTACCTTAGTAAATAAAACAGGCTGCTTTCTTTACCCTAATTCTTGCTAGTCATTCATCCTCAATTTATACCTAGAGGTGCTTTTATTCTTCTTGTTAAATAAACTTAGTTTATTTTCCAAGTAACCACTTTTTTTCTGAACTTCATTAATTCAACAAAATGGAGCCAGAAGGCAGTGACAAAGCATGACATTTCTTTTATAGGAATTGAGATGATTTAATATACTGGGGAGTTGTTGCTCACCAGGAGGTTCATTATAATCAGAGCTACTTAATCTCTTCTTTTCCAAGAAAGAAGCATTGGAATATTTTAGGTTCTTACTTTGTCATGATATTAAATATTTAACTCTATCTTCATAGAATTGTTATTGTGAATAATTCAATATACTTATGCTTGTGAGAATATATATGCATATTTTGCATATTAATATCAATATATAGAAATAGAAATCATCAAGTACAGTTTTTGTAATAGAAATACTTGATATCATTTTAATACTATTGCCTAAAATGCAAATATTTTTAAAAATCACTCCTACACAAGACTATGTTAGACCAATGGTATTTCTGTGACAAGCACAGCAGATTTTATATTTTCAGAATATTGTGGTTCATCTCTCTCAAAGTGATCCCTCTAAGAGATGGTATACTTAGGTCAGAGAGATAGTATAGTGGGCAGGGAGCTTGTCTTGCATGCAGCAGACCAACATTTAATTCCCAGCTTTACATATGGTCCCTTAGCCCTGCCAGGTTTGATATTTGAGCTCTTCCAGGTGTGGTCAAAAAAAAAATTAAAAAATGTATTGAATTTGATGAAATAATTTCAACAGTGGTTCACAGTATAATTAAATTTAACTTATGGCTCTATGGCATAAAATGCAATAATTTAGTAACATAATTGACATCAGATTCTTTCATTGATCATAACAAATGCAGGATGAATTTGAAAATATAACTTCCACTCAAAGAATACTGTTATTTTTTTCTTCATAAATATTTCTTCTTCCATTGTGTACCTCTGCCCCACTAATCAATGACTTAGACTTTTAAAACATTATACCATTATACCATTATAACATTATACCATTTTCTTATAGTGCCTACTTTCCAGAGTCTTCCATTTAATTGAATTACTAGCATCATTATGTCAAACAGATTTAAGGGTGAGAGGGTTAAGGTAAAAAAGTTGAACAACTGTTATAATATTCAGTTGTAGAATGAAATAGAGAATGTTTGCATTTTCAAATAAACTTGTAAGAGTCAGTAATTAAATGTGGAAGCTAATAATATAGGAATAAAAAATGTGACGTTCTAAGTTGTTACAGAGTTTTATAAGACCCTGTTTCCTCATCATGAGTGAGCTGGGATTCAAGCGTAGATCTTATGTGCCAATGGCTCACAACTTGTCAGAGATGTCACCTCAAACACTCTTAGTCCCACATTTTAATTATTTTTCTTTCATTGAAACATTCATTATAAAATAGACTGACAATTTGCTGTGCCAGGCACTCAGGATGAAAGATGTACAATTATAGTTCCTATCTTTAAAAAATCAAGATGAGGGATCAGAGCAATAGTACAGCTGGTAGGGGTTCGCCTTGCACGTGATCTACCTGGATCAATTCCTGGCCCATTAGTTCCCCAGAGTACTGCCAGGAGTAATTCCGGAGTGCAGTACCAGAAGTAACCCCTGGGCATTGGTGGATGGGACACACAAAACAAACAAAATTAAATAAAAAAATAAAACAGGAAACTCTTCACCTTTAAAATAATAAATAAATAAATAAATTTAGCAGCCATCCCTTTCCTGGGAATATACTCTGGGAAGCCAAAAATATGCAGTGGAAACACCATCCCTACTTTTATGTTCATAGCAGCATTATTCACAATAGCCAGAATCTGGAAACAACCAGAGTGCCCAAGAATCGATGACTGGATAAAGAAGCTTTGGTACATCTACACAACGGAATACTATGCAGCTGTTAGGATGAATGAAGTTATAAAATTTGCCTATAAATGGATGGACATGGAGAAGATTATGTTGAGTGAAATTAGCCAGGAGAGAGACAGATACAGAATGACTGCATTTATTTGCATGACATAAATATATATGTACATATTATGATACCAATATCCAAGGTCAAGTGAAACATGTATAAGGAGGTCTTGTCAAAGGTGGAAATTATCACAAACGTGTGGGAGTCAGAGGCTAGGTAAGACAGAAAATGGAACAGTGTGCTAACAATTGTCAAAAGTACTAATGTCAACCTAGAACTGAGCATTAAATAGAGGCAAAAAGATACACATGACAACCCTTTAATGTATGTTCTGTAATCCATAGTCTGGAAGGGAAGGGAAGGAGAAAGAGAGAGAAAGGGAAAGAAATAAAGAAACTGCCATGGAGGTAGGCTGGGGGGGGGGAGGGAACCGGGGACGTTGGTGGTGGGAGATGGGCACTGGTGGCGGGATGGGTGCTGGAACACTGTATGACCACAACCCAAATATGAACTTTTTAATTGTATATCTTTATAATTGTATATCTCACGGTGTATAATAAAATACTTTTTAAAAAAATAAATAAAAAATATAAAATAATAAATAAATAAAGATAAATGAATGAATGAATGCTTCCACATTCCCTTCTTTAAAAAAAGAAATTCAAGTTGAGAAGGCATAGGCAGGCAAATTATAACATGACATAACACTAGGATTTTATTCTCATGTGCCCAAAGGGCTATGGGAGAAGAAAGGAAAAAGTAAATACAGCAATTTTTGATAAAGGCTACTTCTTTTGGGGGAAATGGATGATAGTCTGGCGGTTTCTGTGATACACCTGGAGGTACTCAGAGCTTGCTCCTGGCTCTGCTCTCAGAGATTACTCTAGGCAGGGCTCAGAGGACTGGGTGGGGATGATCCAACCTGAATGCACTGAGTGCACAGCGAATGCTGTACCACTATTCTACCTCTCCAACCCCAATTTTCTTAATATGTTAAGATTGGGTTAGCAAAGATTGTGTGTTGGGTTAGCAAAGATAGATCTGGGCTTGCCTTTCATATGGTCAACCAGGATTTAATTTCTGGACCCACATCTGGTCCTCTAAGTGCTATCAGGAATAAACTCTGAGTACAGAGCTAGGAATAACTTCTGAGCACTGCTGGGTGTGCCCATATCCCCCCAAAAGAGTTTGTATCAAAATAAAAATTCCCTATATAAGCCAAGAAACATTTATGAATTTGTTCTTTCTTTGATGGGCTGGACATGTAATGCGATTTGGAGACGACTGCTGTACTAGAGCTGTTACCGACTGGCTCCCACGGGATGTCAAAAGATTACGTGGATGCCCACTTCAAGATGGTCAAACTTCTTCATCAAGACCCTGAACAAACAGTTCGAGGCTCTTCGTATTCCTGAAGCAAGCAGATGCCATTGGGCTACACTGGCATATGATAGGGTCAAATGGAAATGTTACTGGCGCCCGCTTGAGGAAATTGATGAACAACGGGATGTCTAGTGTCTAGTGACCTAGTGGTGCTATATCATTTCCAATTAGTTATAATTTAACTAATTTCCAATTAGTTATAATTTTTATGATTTTACAGAAGTACAAAATATGCTTGGAGGGTTTTTTTAGCCTCAAAGGTTCCACTGTCCCTTCAGGAGGCATCAGTTTGTTGAAAAACAAGATGTTAGGTAGAGAAAGTTTTAACAGCAACAAACTAATGAAGTTTTACAGCAACAAGCTAATTGGTTGGAAGGTGGCAAATACAAGACCTAAAGAACCTGCATGCCTACATGATAAACAAGACACTGCTTTTATAGGAAAATAAGCAGAAAGCCTAGTTTTAGAAATATCAGGTTTCAGAATGATGGGCACCGAAACTATCAATAAATTCCTCTGTCCTTGGGTTCTCTGAGGACTAAGGATCCAACTTGCATTCAATAGGCTTTGGGAGCAAGATAAAGGGACATATTATTTACATCCTTAACAGTCCTTTCTAGTATTTTTCTAGACTTTAATTTTCAACTCAGTTTTTCATTTCCTTTACTCATTTCAAAATTTCATAATTTTCCCAAGTTCAAACACTTGAAGAAGACAGGGTTTTGATGCAGACGTTTTTGATTTAGCAATCTTGCTGTTAAGCCTCATGTTCTATTAATTTTCAAACTTTTTTTTCCACTGGATATCACTCAAAAGTAGAACTCTAGGGGCCGGAGTGATAGCCCAGCAGGTAAGGGTGTTTGCCTTGCACACGGCCAGCCTGTGCTGACCCGGGTTCCATCCCGGCATCCCATATGGTCCCCGAGCACCGCCAGGAGTAATTCCTGAGTGCAGAGCCAGGAGTAACCCCTGAGCGTCACCAGGTGTGACCCAAAAAACAAAAAACAAACAAACAAAAAAGTAGAACTCTATGCAAAGCATATGACAAGCACTATTTAGTTTCTGGTAAATTACATAAATTCCTGCTTTAACTACTAAGAGTGGGAAAAGCAGGGAATCTAGAGCAGCAGTGATCAGCTAACTGAAGATTTAGCTTTTATTGATCCAACAGTGTAGGATGGTGAAGGCAAACATTCCTTGCTTTGGTGCTCAGATGAACTACTCCTTAGAGTCTCATTTTCATGTAAATGGGGACAATAATCCCAAACCTGCTGGGTTTCGGGTTGTCTGAACAAAGAGCATAGAAGTAATTTTTTGTCACAATACACTGCCTAGCACAAAAGCACCCAGGGAAGAAAGTTCTCTTTTCCATTTCATGGGGTTAGCTTTGGGCTAAGTATCTCATTTTAATTTTCCTCTTTTTTCCTATTCTTCAAGAGTGTTAAACTGGTTAGAAAATAAATGGTTTTCTATTTCTCCTGCTTAAAAACTGAGTTATATGTGCAATCTTTTGTTTATTCAGCAAATAACTGTTGAGCAAAGTGATATATCATAAAATGTCCTGGGCATCAGTATATGAGAACAAAAGCAAGAGCTTCATATCAAGACCGTAAGCCAGAACCAGGGCTTTGTTATGGGGTTTTATCTTTGACATTCAGCTTATTTTTAAAATCTCAGCTTGTTCCTGTAAAACAGAATTTCTCAAAATTATTTGGCATAGTACCCCATTTTCAAAAGGAGAATATTTTCCATAAAAGAAATACTCAGCATACCCCTGGAAATTGACTTTATTTAAGCAAACAGAAATAAGCATTCACCAGTTCCACAAGAGGCTGTCATCACTCTGATCATACTAGTTCCCTTGGGTTGGGATAGGCAGCAATAACACATTGACTAAGACTGGTATAAAATGAATCGTAAGAGCTATTTTCCAGAATAGATGTAAGAATTAGAAAAGAAAATAAGCATTTTGTGCAAGACCTTAATATACCGTTTCTCATTTCCCTGATAGCCTTGGATATAATCAAGCTTCTAGATCCCTGATGATGGGTTGGTAAATGCTTGACTGCAGATTTTCTGTGGGAAATAACTTAGCCAGCATTACCTGAGTTTTATGTAAGCTTCTTCCAGCAGCTTATAACACACCACCGACAAGCAGTTCTCTTGCCCTGCCTTAACAGTGTAAAAATTCAGTCGTTTCTTTCCCTTATGGTGAAACTGGAAGTCTTTCCTGTTAAGGGAAGCTGCTGTAATCAGCCTCACTTCTTACTTCCATATGAAGTAAAAGATTACTAGTTAGACACATGTATACAAATTCACTAGATAATTTCTCTTCTTGGGTATTAGAAAAGAAAGTCTACCTTGTCCTTAATTTTCCATTTTCAGAATAGTCCTAGACTTCTGCCTTAAGAATTATGAGATAATACTTAAAGAAATATTATATAATGTAATATAATTTTAACACTCCTGTTAGTTTATTTATGCTGTAATTTCAAATTACCATTACCTCTTCTATTATTTCTAACACATTACCTCTTCTATGCCTAATAAGATTCAAGGCCAGAGGGTAACCATCCCTCAACTTTGCCTTTCAATTAATACCACATTTTTAAAATTTAATTTGTTTTTCTTTGTAAAATTGTTCATGATTGGTTTTCAGTCATACAATGCTCCAACACTGTCACTTCACTAGAGTATCTTTTCCACCAACAGTGTTCTGGTTAATGCTATTTTAAGAAGAAATAAAATTCAAATTCATTTCTCCAAACCCTCTTTATTAGTGGAATGGTCATATCAGCAAATGTTTATGAAGGTGAGGAATGGAAGTTACTTTAAGAAAAGTGACTTAATAGATATTAAATAAGATAGATAGATAGATAGATGATAGATAGATAGATAGATAGACAGACAGACAGACAGACAGATAGACAGATAGACAGAGGATAGATAGATAGATAGATAGATAGATAGATAGATAGATAGATAGATAGATAGATAGATAGATAGATAGATAGATAGATAGATAGATAGATAGATAGATAGATAGATAGATAGATAGAGATAGATAGATAGATAGATAGATAGATAGATAGATAGATAGATAGATAGATAGATAGATAGATAGATAGATAGATAGATAGATAGATAGATAGATAGATAGATAGATAGATAGAGGAATGGATGATGGTGGATGGTGGTGGGGTGGGGGGTGGGGGGTGGTGGGGTGGTGGTGGGGTGGTGGGGTGGTGGTGGGATGGTGTGACAGATAGATAGATAGATAGATAGATAGATAGATAGATAGATAGATAGATAGATAGATAGATAGATAGATAGATAGATAGATAGATAGATAGATAGATAGATAGATAGATAGATAGATAGATAGATAGATAGATAGATAGATAGACAGATAGATAGTGACTTACTAGATATTTAAGAAATATCTATTAAGTGTGGCACAACTTTTAGCTCTGAATTTTACACAGGGCTAGACACAAAAGTTTACCAGGATTAGACATCGGGTCTGTCTGCTAATCTCTTTAGCCCCCGTGTTCTGCAAGCTAAATTGTCTTCCTAGTCTTGACTATGGTTTATTGCTCATTATCAGATGAGGACCCTGAAGTAGTGTGAACAGGAATGGGCTGAAATTTTCACTGGAAGGTAGCTAAGAAAGCACTGGAGACAACCCTTCTGTGACATACTCAGAGAGTTGAAATGGAGTTAGTCAACCAGTTGCTCAGGTTATATTCTGGGTCGCATCCTTCTGCTCTCTCTCTCTCTCTCTCTCTCTCCCCTATTCAGGATTAAGTAACCCAACTCCTGAGTTCAGCAAAGAATTCCTATGACTGAAGTTAGTTGATGTGTTGGGGGGAGATGAGGGGGTATTTGATTCCAAAGAATTAAAAAGTGACCTGAAGTTGATTCTGAAAATAAAGTGATTCTGAATGCCATGTCCTGCCAGTGGTGACACCCTGCGGTAACCGAACAAATCAACCCAGAATGCTTCTAAATTTTAGGTAAAATGATTCTTTATCAGCTACAGCAATATACAGGAAAATATGAAAAAGGGATTATTAAGGAATTATCTCCAGGTAGCTATTTTGAAACCCCAGTCTGCCTTTTTAGAACAGCAAGAACACAGGGAAAATAGAGTGAATTCCCCTTTAATTTCAGTGACTTTTATTACCATTTTAGGAATAGAAAGTAAAACCAGAGACCATGGCTCATAAAATCATTTTCTGAAAAATATCTCAGAGTCCTTAAGAAAATAGGTTAACTTGGTTTCCATGGAAATGGTTTCTAATGGTAAAATCTATGACTGACAGGAAAAATGACAGTGACAGTGAGACAAATAAAAATGACTGCAGCTAGAAAACCTTGTTTTGTCACATTTCTAATACTGTGGTTTATATGAAAACATATCTTGGTTATTATGAATTACTTAACATATTGACTAGCAAAACCATCCATGGTTCCCAATTTTACAGCTCTCCAAACCCTGAGAATTGCCTAAGTGTTAAGAGTAGTTAAGTGTCCTGTTATGTTAATGAGGTAACTTTTGAAGGACAATTAAGGATGGGATCTGGTTATTCTGGGCCTAATTCCAGCATAATTATAATATCCCTCTGGTCCAAAACTGATTCATAGAGGTTAGGATATGAGCCTTATATGAGCAGAACCCTTTTCCAATTCTTGGCACCACATGGCTCCCAAGTCCCATTAAGTACAGACCAGCAAACCCCGTCACATTGTTGGGGGTGCCCTGAGGTCCCAGCACTGCAAATCACTGGACCCTTACATTGTACTATTAAGCTCTGTTAGCCAAGTATCACCAGGAGTAGACCCCCTAAGCCCCCTCAAATACTGCTTAGGAGTACCCCCAACACGTATGAATAAAAAATTGGTTTATGATATTTTACTGTAATGATGGCATGGTCTATATAATTCTATTTGTAATTCCAAAAGGTGTACAGAGTAACAATGCATTCACGAGGCCTATGAATGTACCCTTGTCTTCTGGTGCACCATGAGGCTCTTAGTTTACACACATTATCAGTATCTGTTAACAAACCCTTTAAAGACTTCTTGGAATGCTTTTACAATGAGAGGCTGATGAGCTGTGATTAGCAACTGATGCCCACTAGAAAAAGTAAGTGTCCATCATTGTGAAAATGATACTTTGTGTAATCAAGATTTTGGATCTCATCTCACTTACAACAGTCTTCAAGAGCTTCAAAAAAGAAAGCAATTTCAAATGTATAAAGATGGATTTCAATATAACATGTTGCAACAGATAGATGAGGCAAATATATGATGTAAAGAACTCTCGATAGTTTGTCAGATGACAAAACCAACCATTGTCATGTTGGCAGACAGACAGGAGAGGAACCATGGCAATGGAATTCTTAGGATATAATAAAACCAAATACTCCTTTAATCTGAGAGCTCGTAAGGGAGTTTTGAACTAGTCAACCTGTTTAGTGGACTGAGATATATACAAAGTCATTCAAGTATGGTTGTTGCATCTATCTACTGGCTTCAATATGAAGAGTGTATTCAGTAGTAATCTTGGTTTGGGTTTAAGAAATTAGAGATAATGTCAGACAGTACCACTCCCTGATTTAGGAGCTGAATTAGTGAAAAGGAATCTCTCAGAATCATGGGTGCAAAAATTTCCCTCCAGAGTATGGCCGTGGTGAGAGGGAGAGAGTAGGAAGAGTTCATAGGTCCCATTTCAGACTAATGAGAAACCTTATGATCAGTTTAAGTATTTTATTATTTTCGTGACTGGTGAAGAAATTAGTGACTAACAGTCTATACTTATTATATTCTTAATATGTAAACTATTACCCCTATACAGTAAAAGATGATCACTTGACCACTTGACATCCCATTATTCATTGATTTGCTTGGGTGGGTGCCAGTAACACTTCCGTTTGACCCTATCACGCGCCAGTGTAGCCCAATGACATCTGCTTGCTTCAGGAATATGAAGAGCCTCAAACTGTTCTTTCAGGGTCTTGTAGGTGGGTGTCCATGTGATCTTTTGATGTCCATAGGATCCAGTCAGTAATGGCTGTAGTCCAGTGGTCATCTCCAAATGGCATTACATGTTCAGCCCATCTGATTTTTGATGCCTTTGCAAATGAGACAGCATCCCTGACTCTGGATTGTTGATGGAGGTTGGAACTCCGGATTCCTTCTCTCACTTGAGTGAGGCATGATATTCCAAGCATAGCTTTTTCATTTCCTCTTTGGGAGACCTGAATAGTGTTCTCATCCTGCTTTCGTAGGGCCCAGGTCTCTGAGGCATATGTTAATGCAGGGAGAATGGTGGAGTCGAAGAGATGTGCCTGGAGCCAGAGGTTCTTTATCCTTTCAGCTATTTCTTCGATGCTCTTGAAGGCATTCCAGGTCGCTCTTGCATCTGAATTTAAATGCATGATTTACTTACCCATATTACATGAAATGAAGAGCAGCTAAAACTGAGGATTGGCAAATGCAAGTTTCAGCATAGCCTATCAGAATTGCTTTTCTAATACTGAGATTACCCTTGATAAAAAATTTGCTCAGCATTGCTTGGGATAAAATCTTCCAGAGATCATGGAATACTTTCTTCTCAAATTGCAGTTCTACTGCATTTTGTTGTTTGTATCACTTGTATCACTTGTCTTCCTGTTGTTCATTGATTTGCTCGAGCAGGCACTAGTAACATCTCCATACGTCCATAGGCTCTCATCTTGAGCATTTACTGATGGAACTCAAAAGGGAAAGATCAGGTTTACTCTTGGGTGGAGCTCTGAGGAGCTCAGAGTCTGTATGTTGAAAATGACTGACCTCCTGGTGTGAGGTTTGCTCTGGCTTTCTGCTAGGCTCACTGGGATGATGGGTCACAACTAGAACCTGCCTTGTACTGTATACAGTGTATAAATGTGAAAGATCATGGAAGGACCTGATCCTAACATTTAGTACTATCTAAGACTGTCATGGAGGTCAGCTCCATGTGTTGCTTCCAAGTAGGGCTGAGCAGCACAGCTGTGGGTCTGTTTGAGTGGTTGGGTCTTGATCTCTTCCAGGGTTGCCAATGGAGCTGTGGGTCTGGCATGTCTCTCTTCGGGGTAACTTGCATAGAGGTGGAGGAATGGGCGGAGGGGCCCAAATCCCCACTCCAAGTCTGGCCAGCATGGACTGACCTCCTTTGTTGTTTACTTTATGTTAAATTGTAAAGCCCAAGCACTGCCCCCTGCTATTTCATGAGTTGCATTACCAAAGCATTCATCAGCAACAACTCATTTATTTTAGATGTTATAGCTCTCAATGGAACAAACATCTCTGAATGCAGCAGTTATGTGTACCTAGCTCAAGAAGTCAACATGATGAACAACCTAAAACCTGGGCTGTGCAGGAGGAAGCAAGCAGCATGGAATGCCTTCAAAAGCATCAAGAACTAGCTAAAAGACAGAGAACCCGGCTCCGGGCACATCTCTTTGACTCCACCATTCTCCCTGCATTAACATACGCCTCAGAGACCTGTGCCCTACAAAAGCAGGATGAGAACGCTATTTGGGTCTCCCAAAGAGGAATTGAAAGAGCTATGCTTGGAAATCACACCTCACTCAAGTGAGAGAAGGAATCCGGAGTTCCGACCTCCATCGCTGTTCCAGAGTAAGGGATACTGTCTCGTTTGCCAAGGAATCAAAAATCAGATGGGCTGGACATGTAATGCGATTTGGAGATGACTGCTGGACTAGAGCCATTACCGACTGGATCCCATGGATGTCAAAAGATCACATGGCCACCCACCTACAAGATGGTCAAACTTCTTTGTCAAGACTCTGAATGAATGGCTTGAGGCTCTTCGTATTCCTGAAGCAACCAGATACCATTGGGCTACACTGGCTCATGATAGGGTTAAATGGAAACGTTACTGGAGCCCACTTGAGCAAATTGATAGGTAACGGTATATCAAGTGATCAAGTGATAGCTCTTTGAGTGTGTTAGACATCATGGATTTAAGAAAATTAAAGAGAGTAAAATCCATAAATCCTACATTCTTTAGCCAGGCATAGTGAGTCTTGGTCACATGTACTCTGTCCCCAGTCCCCAGCCTCCCCACTCTTCCACCCTTCTCTGCAATGGTAGTTAAGGAACTCTGTATTTGTGTGTGTGTGTGTGTGTGCTTGCGCAGAGATAGGGAGGGCTAAAAAATTCTTTCAGACTCAGAATTCAATTTCCTTATTTGTAAAATGGGAATAACACTTGCCATGATATGAGTACCTGCCACCTGCCCCTTGAGGTGTTGTAGGTGTGGTGTTGCAGGTGTGGCTGCAGTGGCTGGCTGTATTGGCAGGTGGCAGACAGGAGACAGGCCTGTCTAGACCCAGGGCTCTGCCCCATGGTCCCTGGATGGTTGGTGATCTGACATAGAAAAAGACTTGGCCCCATGGGATGAAGCCAGAGCCACGGCATTCTGGCAAGCTACTGTGGTGTATTCTGATACGCCAAAAACAGTAACAATAATGGACCTCATTCCCAATGAATGGAGATGTTACTGGCGCCTGCTTGAGCAAATCAATGAACAACTGGAAGACAAGTGATATAAGTGATGATATGAGCATAATATAAGTTATAAACAATGATGAAAAGTTTCACCAGAGTATACACTATTGTATTACACAATTTTAAGAGAGAGAAAAGTCATGCACACAGAATATTATAACTGGGGAAATCTCTCAGCACAGGACCACCTTAGGTAAGTCTAATGAGGGGGTAAGTCTAATCCTCTATGGAAATGAAACTGCTTCAGGGGAGTCTACACTGGTTACCACGGGGAGAGTATTCAGTAAGGGAAGTGGGGAGACAGAGTATAAGAAGGAGAAGGAAACACCTGAACTATAAATTTATAATTGGTCCAATTCTTATGCACTCACATTTCTAATAAAATATACCAAAAGATTCTATTTTATGTACATATATGTATATATGTACATGAAATTATACACATATAAATAAAATATATGTGTGTGTATTTCTTTCTTACTGGAAGATGTTAAAGTATTTCTGCCCATAAGATGTGTTTACACATGTGTGTGTGTCTTTGTGTGGGTGTGTATGTGTGTACACCACATGCTCTGGGTGAGATTCAACATTCTAGCACATGCCATGCATTTTAGAACTTGTTTTTCAGATATAATCTGCTTTTGTTGGAAGCCTGACATTTTACCTAAGTCAAGCTGGCCTACTTCAGATGACTTTTTATGGGAGCTGGTGGCAGAAGGTGGGGAGGGGTTGTCAAGAATAGATTGCAGTCTGCTCCTCTCAAATCCAGACACTTCACTTTTTATCCTGAAGGCAATAAGAATATACAGTGACATGCTTTGACAAACTGACTAACAACAGCTTGCATTGAATTTGAACCCTCAGGTAAAATCAGCTAAAAATATTTTCTCAAAATTTGTTTGGTTTAAGTTTTATATATTGAATATCATTCCCAGTATTTGGATCCAGAATAAACTTTGTGACAAATGGGATAGTTTATACATAAAATATGATTATAAAAACACTTGAACATTTTCCATAATCTAATTAAACACAGCACAATGCTATGTAAGTGCTACACAGACTCCACTTGCCTAAACTAAGGAATAGAAGCATTGTATGTGAGTGTACAACCAGAGTTCTCATTTGATCTGAACAAAAAGCACAAACGTACAGTTTATGGCAGTTATAGTCCCAAACAGCAAATTGCGATGAGTCACACATGATTTTCCACTCACTACTTATCCTCTCGATCCTAGTTTCAAATTTCATCTTAATGTAATAACTGCTTGGGCAGAGAACAGAAACTATTGTATTATATCTCTGCTTGAATTATCATTATACCATTTGCAATACCCATGAGAATCTTTGTGAATGTCTAATGCTGCTAAAAAATACTGAGGCTGCAGAGATAACTCAAAGAACACATGTTTAACACCTGAAAAGTCTGAGTATGGTTGTCATCACTGCCACTAGTGACTTCCCAGGCACAGAGACAGGAGTCAGTCCTGCCCACCACAAGGTGTGAACCCCATCCAAAAGCCCAACAAACAAAAAACTAAAGGAGAAACTTCCTAAACCCAGAATGTCAAAAGATAAAAAAGTATACAGAAACATGTTTGCAAAAACAATAACAACGAAGAATAAACAAATGAAGTCAAAGATAAAAGGTATTGGATCAAGATCATCAGTCCTGTCCCTGACACTCCCCAGTCCCATGAGCTGCTTTCCTGTCTGTTCTATGCAATCATTTCATTTTCCGTGGCCAGGTCCTGTCCCTTTGCTGCTCTCTCTGACCTGTGTCCTCTTTCCTAGTCTCCAGCCATGGCCACATACAGGTGGGTGGGTGAGATCTCCCAGCACTTCCTGTTGTCCTGCCTTGGCTTTCCTAGTTTCAGGTCACAATCACTTGTGTGTGGGTGAGACAGCTGTGCTCAGCACCACTTCACTGCCTGGGCATCCCAGTCCTACCTGAACCTGAGTTTTCCTGGGTGCCTGAGCCCTGCCTGTATTCTGCCCCTTTTTGGCTCTGTGGTCCTGCCTGTCCTGGGCCATGTTTCTGGGGTGCACTGCTGAGAAAGAGAGACAGGGAGGGAGGGAGGGAGGGAGGAGAAAAAAGAGAGAGAGAAAGAGAGAGGGAGGGAGGGAAGGAGGGAGAGAGAGAGCGCACTTTCTTTTATCTGCTGCAGGTCCTACTCCCAGCCATCCCATTATCTGTTCTGATAGTCCACCTGCTCCAGAGTGGAGATTGATTTAGAGTGACCTGGTGACCCAGCACTCCACACTTCTACTCCTGCTATGTAAGACCAGACAATCATGTAGCAAAGAGGAAAAGACTGAATGACATAAAATTGTAAATTACTGTTACAGTGACATTTAAAATGGTAAGTGTGTCTTAGTTTCCTGAATCCTAATAGAAAAGTAGGAATGGAATAAGGACACAGGAAACATGACGCAAAAACAAAATCTCCCTTGAAGACTCCCTCAGGTTGTTCCTAGTGGGAAGATTTGAATATAAACATTCCCAGTGCTTTGGTTTGACCTTGTGAAAGTGAGGTTAACCTCTGTTACCTTCCAAAGCCACTGCCCCACAACGTATGGATCTGAAAGAGGTGGAACTTGGATGCAGAAACTTTTTTGCATAGTAGGGGGGAAAAGCTATTGAGAAAAAACTTTTAATTCTCAAAGTAGCTTGGTTGCACACAAGGCTGTGAAGGGGCTAGTGCCCCACACTCAGAAGAATTCCCCATGGCTACCATCCTTCTTCAGTAAGTCCTCCTAGATAGGAAGAAATCTGTTGAAGTTTTTTGTTTGGTTGTTTTTTAATGGGGTGGGGAGGCCACACCTGTGGTGCTCAGGCCTTGTGGCTCTGTTCTCAGGGGCCACACTTGGACTCTTAAGGAACCATGAGCAGTGCCAGGAACCAAATTGCATTGGCAGCATACAGTGTCTTTTCTTCTGGCTATCTCTCTGGCCCCATGAGATAGTCTTTTACCAGCAGTAAGAGATGAAACGTGGCAGCAAGACTACCCTTCATTTATCCATCTTATCTTTCCCTCCCTACCCTCTACCTTCTTCCCTCCGTCTCTTCCTCCCTTACTCTCTCTAATGACTCTTCCTACCTTCTTTCTCTTCATACCTACTCTTCTTTCCTACTCTTCGTACCTAACTCTATCTTTCTCTCTCTCTCTCTCTCTCTCTCTCTCTCTCTGCCCTTCCTGATCTGGATTACTCTTTAATTTCTGTAGTCACTGAGCCCCTGTGTTTCCATGTGTCACTGCTAACATACTCCCAGCCGAAGGTCCCATCTTTTCATCCTTAACAGTTCTATCCTTTAAGGATGAGAAGCCAGATTGTACTGAGTAAGCCCTAGTCAAGAGCAAGTATCTTTCTATTTACTAACTTAGTGAAGTGAGCTCTCAGTTTCAATTGCTTTATCTGTTAAATAGAAATAGGAACATCATCCACCTTTCAAGATTCTGTGATAATTTAATGAGTTAGTGTGTTTAAAACACTTACGTGACACAAGGTAAGCTCTAGCTAAATATTGTGTTCATAGTTATAAACTTGCAGTGCAAGAGGCAGCCTTTCAACTGCAAAAACTATCCATTTAGTTCTTAATTCTCTGGTTTTTACTAATAGGTCCTAAATACTATAGCTCTCATTTGTGCAATATTTGACTATATACAAAGATGCAATTCTCCTTAATATCAGGACCCCTATCAATGTCTTATGTGTATAAACAATTTCCCCAAAAGCCTTAGGCTTATTCTCTGTCACTGTCTTAAAGAGGTGCAGCGATGCATGACTTTAATATTAAGTGTTGCCTAGAGGACTCTTCCCCATTGAAGTGCTTTTATCTCTAGCATTTTTCTCTTATATTGATATTTTAATCATTTTTCAAGGATTTTCATAAAATTGCATCATGCAAGCACATTTTTACTTTTAAATAATTGAGATCTGTAACAATATTTGGTCACCATCTTGAATTTTTTCCTAAGATATTATCCATATTGTTTTCTGATCACAGGAAGAAAAAACCCACAGCTCTGTCAGCAACCCCGGAAGAGATCCAGACCCAACCACTCCAGACCCACAGGTGCTCCACTTGGCCCCACGTGGAAGCAACCCATGGAGCTGACCTCCTGGTAAGGGGCTCAGCCAGCCCCTGGCCGAATCCAATATTGCTCCAAGGGTTCTCTTACGCGGGGAGGGGCCACACTGGCCGGACTTGGAGCAGGGATTTTGGCTCCTCTGCCCTTTCCTCCACCTCCATGCCAGCTACCCCAGAAGAGAGACCCATGCCAGACCAACAGCTCTGTTGGCATGTGGCTGCTCTGAGGCCGCACAACAGTCTTAGATAGTAATAGATTTTAGGATCAGGTCCTTCCCAGGATCTTTCATATTTATACACTGCATACAGTTCTTGGCAGGTTCTGATACCAGTCATCCCAGTAAGCCTAGCAAGAAGCCAGAGCAACCACACATCATGAGGTCAGTCATTCTCAACATCCAGACTCCACAGTTCCTCAGAGCTCCACCCAAGAGAAAAGCCTGATCTTTCCCCTTTAAGTTTCATCAGTAAATGCTCGAGATGAGAGCCTTCTACTGAGAGTATACCACCTACATGGCAGAACCTAGCAAGCTGCCCATGTTTTATTTGATACGCCAAAAAGCGGTAATAATTATGGACCTCATTCCCATGACCTGAAGGAATGGTTTGAGGCTTTTCCTGTTAGGGAGCAAGCAGATGCCCTTGGCTACACTTGCTTGTGACAGGACATATGGAGATGTTACTGGTGCCTGCTCAAGCAAATCGATGAACAATGGGAAGACAACTGTTACAAGTGTTACAAGTGTTTTCTAATAAATAACATGATTAAATTCATGGAGTAGGTTTGGTGGTTTCACTGTTTTGCTTTCCCTTCCTAGACTGTAGTAGAAAAACCACATAATTCCTAAACTTGCTGATCTTAAATATGTGTAATAAATTAATATATGTCTAAAATAAAGTTTAACAAAAAACTATATTATATGTATAATAGCTATGTATATATATACTTTATTAAATATTTTTTGTATTTTCTTTTCCTTCCCTTTGTTATTGTTGTATTGATTTGGATCTCATACATATTTGATTATGGTGCTTACTAATGGGAGAGAATTGCATGTTATAGTGACAGCAATTGTACAGGTGCTCACCAGAAATCAGACTTCTTTAGTTGTGTTGTTCACACACATACTGCCTGTAGAGCTCACCAATGACAGATGTTATACAACTATAAACTGGCTGTGGTACAGTAAACTCAATTTTAGTTGTGATTCTTAAGGAGTCACACACTTTCATTGTGGTGTTCACACACATATCTGAATTAGTTCTCCAAGAGGACACTCTTAAAGGCAGCATTCTAGGTCCTAAACCATATAATCACTAACATGGTCCCAAGCATATGGGAGTAATGTCAGAGATAAATCTCATGAATTCTACTTTCAAGGCATAAGCTTTTACCATTGATCTGGGACCCCGGTCTTCTAAATTATATAAAATACCTAAGGCTTAACCATTCATTTGAGTCATATTCTTATATTAAAACATTTTCTGTTATTTGAACAGATACTGTGAATTTTGTGTTCAATCATCAAATTAAATAGCATGAAATCATCTATTTAACTTATGTATAGCTTGATTAGCTTCCTTCTATTTTATAATCTAAATAAAATATTACAATTTCTATTTTATGTACAATTCTTCATTTATTCAGAAAAGTAAAAAATCATTTATTTTGACTAATGTCAAAAGGACAAATGAGCTGTTCTGAGAGACCCAGTCAGAAGTGGGTAGAAAGAGGTATGAGCAAGTAAAAAGAAACAAGGAAAAGGTGAATAGGACCTGGGAAAATAAGAGTAGTTATCCAAAGGGCCCATTTCCTCCTGACTAAACTCTGAAAATTAATTTTCATATGTCATTAAGGAAAGAATATTTACATGGGGCAATTATTTTAGATTGTCAAGATGGGTGATATAGGATCACAAATGATTGCAAGAGCAAATGATTCAGAGACAGAAAAAAAAAAAAAAAAAAGAAAAGAGAGGAAATATATAAAAAGAGAAAAACACGATAAGAAAAGAAGAGAGGAGTGAATCAGATGCTATGATGCTGGTTTTCAATATCATAAGTTCATAAGACAAGAGATATAACTGGCCTTTCTGTTAGCAGAAAGTGGATCTTAGTTATGTGAAGTACAGTCTGATTGGATACTGCCAGTTAACAGTACAGGATTTTCTGGCTTGAAGTGTAGACAGAAAGCAGTTTTTTTTCTTTTTAGTATTTTTATTAAATATTTTATTATACCACCATGAGATATACAATTACAACGTTGTTCGTGTTTAGAGGTTTCTGTCACATAGTGTTCCAGCACCCCGCCCTCCACCAGTGCCCATTTCCCACCACCAATGTCCCCAATTCCCTCCCCCTCCCATAGCCTGCCTAAATGGCAGGTTCTTTATCTCTTTTCTTTTTTTTTTTTTTTTTTTGCTTTTTTGGGTCACACCTGGCGATGCTCAGGGGTTTCTCCTGGCTCTGCACTCAGGAATTACTCCTGGCGGTGCTCGGGGACCATATGGGATGCCGGAGATCGAACCTGGGCGGCATGGGCTGGCGTGCAAGGCAAACGCCCCTACCCGCTGGGCTATCGCTCCTGGCCCTCTTTATCTCTTTTCTCTCTCCTCTCTCTCTTTTGTCATGGGTATCCTTATAGGGACTGCATTGAATCTGTACAAGGCTCTAGGGAGTATTACCATCTTGACAATGTTAATTCTCCCCATCCATGAGCAAGGAATATGTTTCCATTTCCTCGTGTCCTCTTTTTATTTCTTGAAGCAGTGTCTTGTAGTTCTCTTTGTATAGGTCCTTTACACGCTTGGTTAAACTAATTCCTAGGTATTTGATTTTCTGTGGCACAATTGTGAATGGAATCGATTTCTTAATATCCCTTTCTTCTCTTTCATTATTTGTATATAGGAAAGCCACAGACATTTGGGTACTGATTTTGTACCCTGCCACTCTAAATATCTATTGTTTCTAAGAGTTTTTGCATCTAGAGTTTAGGGTTCTCTAAGTATAATATCATGTCATCTGCAAATAATGATAGCTTGATTTCTTCCTTGCCTATCTGGATGCCCTTAATGTCCTTTTCTTCTCTGATTGCTATGGCGAGTACTTCCAGTACTATATTGAATAAAAGATGAGAGAGGGCAACCTTGTCATGTTCCTGATCTTAAGGGGAAGGCATTCTATTTTCCCCATTGAGAATGATACTGGCTGTGGGCTTTTGGTAGATTACTTTGACTATCTTGAGGAAGCTTTCTTCATTTCCCATGTTATGGAGGGTTTTAATCATGAATGGGTGCTGGATCTTGTCAAATGCTTTTTCTGCATCTATTGATAGGATCATATGGTTTTTATTTTTTCTCTTATTGATATGATGTATTATGTTGATTGATTTGAGAATGTTGAACCATCCTTGAGAAAGCAGGTTTTTCTTGTTTTTCTGTTACTTCAAAGTCTGACAAGACCTTGTCATCTGGGTAGCCCAGATGGGTAACACAGTTACCCATCTGGGTAACTCAGTCAGGAAGGCTGAGTTAACATACTGTTACATCCTTTTACTTATCTCACCCCTGCAGGTTTTTGGCTCCTGTTTGTCACCTTCCTATCATCCTTCTATCCTATGCTAAGAATGTGAAATGTCTTTGTAGTGTAAACTATGCAAACTTAACTCTAAGTTGTATTGTCCTTTGATACTGTGGGATATAAGAGAGTTGGGGTACTTGTTTAAGCTGTCAGTCAGCTGCCAAGATGAGAGCTACTGTCCCTCTGACTGGTGACTATTAAAAATATTAATGGAAATATGTCTTGTTCCTGGAGTCTTGTCTTGGTGCCTCCTACCCAACAGGAAATTCCTGCTTCACTTTCCGTAGATTTTTTCTTAGAAATTAAAAAAAAAACACTATCCAGTTGTCCCTTTGATTTTCAACTAGCACAACTGATTTTGGACTTCTGAACTCAAAATTATATTAATAATATAATTATATTTATAATTATATAAATATAATTTATATTTATATTCAGCCTTCTAAAACTGCCATGGGTCCCAATCTGGAGTTCTTCAGCCAATCTTCTCTGTCCTATCTTGGCATTAAAATCACCGACTATGTACTCAGAGAGTACACTGAGAGTATACCACCTACACGCAGAGCCTGGCAAGCTACACTCAGAGTATACCACCTACACGGCAGAGCCTGGCAAGCTACCCCTGTTTTATTTGATATGCCAAATACCAGTAACAATTATGGACCTCATTCCCATGACCTTTAGGAATGGTTTGAAGATCTTCCTGTCTCTGGAGCAAGCAGATACCCTTGGGCTACACTTGCTTGCAACAGGACGTATGGAGATGTTACTGGAGCCTGCTTGAGCAAATCGATGAACAATGGGAAGACAAGTGATACAAGTGATAATTATATTTATAATATATTTATAATTTTGAGTTCATAAGTACAAAGTCAGTTGTGCTAGTCGAAAATCAAAGGGCCAACTGGTTAGTGTTTTTAATAAATTGTGTTGTCACTAAAGTTATGGAAATTTGTAAGTACAGCACTGAGAAAAAAGTACATATAGAAATCAAAAAACAAGTAAAGGAGGACTGGAAAGAGAGCCACAAGTTGAGCACAGGCTTTGTCCACAGCAGATACAGCTTAGTCCCCAGCACTCGTCATTTTTTAAGTTCTGCTGATAACAACCTCCAAGACAGAAATGAGAATGTTCCACGAATAGTGTCAGTAATCCCAAGAAGGGAAACAAAAATAGTAAAGGAAAGGAAAAAGGAAGGAAGCTAAAAGAAGATAGAAAAAAGTTACAAATTAGTACAGAGTACCAAAGACAAACACCCTAGCCAAACGGCATTCAAACCCAACAGATCAAGATTCTTCATGAGCTGTATTACGAATTCACCACCAGGATCTCACCATTCTACAAGGAAGTGATCATTGATGTCAAAAGGGGTTTGGCAGGGTGATAGCATTTCAACGAAACTCTAGAGCACCACCCTCAAGAATGTCATGCGACAATGAGAATGGGAAGAATGAGAATGAAGATAGAGGGTTTGCAACTACACCACCTCCACTTCACTGATGACATTGTTCTAATAAAACCAAACATTAGCCAAGTAGTACAAATACTGGCTGACTTTGACTGAGAATGTGGAAAGATAGGTCTACAGCTGAATCTCGACAAAACAATATTTATGAAAAATGAACTGGTTCCAGAGGCCCCATTCATATCAACAGAACAAACATCTCTGAATGCAGCAGTTATGTGTCCCTAGGTCAAAACTCAACATGATGAACATCCTAAAACCTGAGCTGCACAGGAGGAAGAGAATGGCATGGAACACCTTCAAGAGCATTGAAAAAATTGATAAAAGGACAAAGAACCTCCAGCTCTGGGCACATCTCTTCGACTCCACCATTCTCCCTGCATTAACATACGCCTCAGAAACCTGGGCCCTACAAAAGCAGGATGAGAAGCGCTATTAGGGTCTCCCAAAGAGGAATTGAAAGAGCCTCACTCAAGTGAGAGAAGGAATCTGGAGTTCCAACCTCCTTCACTGTTCCAGAGTCAGACACTGCCTCATTTGCCAAGGCATCAAAACTCAGATGGGCTGGACATGTAATGTGATTTGGAGATGACTGCTGGACTAGAGCCATTACAGACTGGATCACACAGAATGTCAAAAGATCATGTGGCTGCCCACCTACAAGATGGTCAAACTTCTTAAGCAAGACCCTGAATGAATGGTTTGAGGCTCTTCGTATTCCTGAAGCAAGCAGATGCCATTGGGCTACACTGGAGCTTGATAGGGTCAAGTGGAAATGTTACTGGCACCCGCTTGTGCAAAACGAGGAATAACGGGATGTCAAATGATCAAGTGATCAAAGACATGGAAAACCAATAAGAATAACTATAATACGAGGCACAGCAGGGAGGGCATTTGCCTTACATGTGACCAACTCGGGTTCGATTCCCATCATTATCCCATAATGGTCCCCCTGATGTAGCTGGGCCTCACATGTGGCTTATGTGAGGCGGGAAGGTGAGAGAGATGGTCACTTTTCTTCAGCCACCTCTGCCACCCGGGACCTGCTGGGCAGGCTAAGAACTGATAGAGTCTGTGAGTCTCAGCCCCTGCATAGCGTGGGCCTGAGCCCCACCAACCCAAAGAGGTGGCCATCAAGCCACACCTGATGTCTGCTTGATCTCTAGGCACAGGAGTTCATCCCCACCACCCGAGATTTCTCAGAGAGCCACGGACTCAGGCTGGAGTGAGGAATTGCTCTTCACAGGAAAATCAGTCCTAGGCTTTACCCAGGGTTTCCTCAGGATTCTTGTCTTCCTCACCGAAAAGAATTTTCAGGAGTAGATGAGCAGTGAAGTAAAATAGGTTTTTATTAAGGATAGGGAAGGAGAAAGGGAGAGTAACATGCTCAAGGGAGAACACGGGCTGCTCCAAAGACGGAGAGTGAGCCCCAACTGATTTCCAATGAGTTTTTATCCTCTTGGACTGGAATGCTCTGGAATCTTCTGCGAGCTAGGTACTGGGTCTGGAAGGTTGATCCATCTCCCTTGGGGTCTATTGTTGATAGTGGTCTTATCAAGTCTGGTTCCGGTTTACAAATAGGTGACTCTGGATAGCTGAAGGACAGTTTTTCCCTTCTTCTGGAATTTTTGTTGCCATGTGGCACCCCCTGTCTGCCTGCCTACATCACCCCGAGCACTATCAGGAATAATTCCTCAGTGCAGAGCCAGGAGTAACCCCTGAGCATTGCTGGGTGTGGTCCAAAAGCAAAAAATAATAATAGTAGTAGTAGTAGTAGTAGTAGTAGTAGTAGTAGTAGTAGTAGTAGTAGTAGTGGTAGTAGTGGTAGTGGTAGTAGTAATAGTAATCACTTGATCACTTGATATCCTGTTATTCATCGATTTGCTCGAGTGGGCACCAGTAACATTTCCATTGGACCCTATCACGTGCCAGTGTAGCCCAATGGCATCTGCTTGCTTCAGGAATATGTAGAGCCTCAAACCATTCGTTCAGGGTCTTGACGAAGAAGTCTGACCATCTTGTAGGTGGGCGGCCATGTGATCTTTCAACATCCCATGGGATCCAGTCGGTAATGGCTCTAGTCCAGCGGACGTCTCAAATTGCATTACATGTCCAGCCCACATGATTTTTGATGCCTTGGCAAACGAGACAGTGTCCTTGACTTTGGAACAGCAACGGAGGTCGGAACTCTGGATTCCTTCTCTCACTTGAGTGAGGTATGATATTCTAAGCATAGCTCTTTCAATTCCTCTTTGGGAGACCTGAATAGCATTCTCATCCTGCTTTTGTAGGGCCCAGGTCTCTAAGGCATATGTTAATGCAGGGAGAACAGTGGAGTCGAAGAGATGTGCCAGAAGCTGGAGGTTCTTTGTCTGTTTTGCTATTTCTTCGACGCTTTTAAAGGCATTCCATGCCGCTCTCTTCCTCCTGCACAGCTCAGGTTTTAGGTCATTCATCATGTTGACTTCTCGACCTAGGTACACACAACTGCTGCCTTAAGTAGTAATAATAATAATAATAACAATAATAATAGAATAACTATAATAAAGGGGAAAAGTGAGATTGTTTTTTTTAATTTTTTATTATACCACCATGATAAAAATTACAAAGATGTTCATAATTGGGTCTCAGTCATACAATATTCCAGCACTCATCCCTTCACCACTGCCCCCATTCTCACCACCAATGTCCCCACATTCCCTGCTCCCAACTCTATAGCAGGCATTTTTTCTTTCCCTCCCTTTCTCTCTCTCTTTCTGTCTCTGTCTCTCTTTCATTTTTTTTAATTTTTATTATACCATATATGAGATATAGAATTACAAGGATGTTCATCATTGGGTCTCTACAATACAGTGTTCCAGACCCTCCACCAGTGCCAATTCCACCACCCAATTCCCAAACATTCCCACCCAAACCCTGCCCCTGCCTGCCCCTGTTGCAGGCTCATTTTACTTCTCTATCTCTTTTTCTATGCCCCTGTATTTCTCAATCTCTCTTCTATTACACTTTTTGGCTTGTCCTATGGATACTAATAATGTATGATGTCTCTGATTATTTATTAGTGAGCTCTAGTGTGACATCATAATTCCTCATTCCCCATAACCTCTCCAGTTTGATGCAAATAGAATGATTGTTGAAGTGTACAAACGAGAAAGATCCTGAAAGGACCTAGTGCTAAAATACATCGAGTGTAAGATTAATGCGTGGCTGCAGAGCGGCCCGCCGCACCTACTGCAGCCATGGATCTGGAGTGTCTACTTCCGGCGGTTGGTTGTGGTGGCTGGAGCTCAGGGTCACACCTACTGGCCTGGAGGCTGGGGAATGGCTGGAAGCCCCCAATCCTTGCTTTGAGTCCAGCAGGCGAGGCCCTCTCATGCTGAGCAGGCCCTAGGAGCTATGCAGGACACGACCAGGCACTGGCCAAGCCTTTTGCTTTTCCCCCCAGAAACTCCATAGGGCCGCTCACCATGAGGCCGAGCTGCACAGCCATGGATCTGGAGTGTCTATCTTCTGGCAGTTGGCTGTGGTGTCTGTAGCTCAGGGTCACACCCACTGGCCCAGAGGCTGGGGAATGGGTGGAGGCCCCAATCCTTGCTCGGAGTCCAGCACACATGGCCTCCGTCATGCTGAGCAGGCCCTATGAGCTATGTTGGACACAACCAGGAGCCGGGCGAGCCTGGAAAAGTGAGATTGTACTTACTAAAACTTCTCTCAGGGGAGAGAGGGAAAGGATTTCTACCTGAAAAGAGATCGAAAAGAATTTCTATCTGAAAGAGAGAAAAAGAGAAGTCTTGTAAGGAAATTTACAGTTATTAAATTTGTATTGTGAGTTATTATGGAAAATAATATAAATTATGTAATTTTATTGAAGAAAATCCTAAGGCTCAGAAATTTAAGCTACACAAATGGAAGCAGGATTCAAAACAAGGTCAGTGTTTGTCCAAGATTCAGAATTATACTACCAGAAAATGGGACAAGTTGGAACAAGAAATAGTTCTACTGCAGAAGGGAACAGTGGAGAGAGGCTGAGAGTTACTATTACCAGAATATTTTTAAAAATGTTTCAGAAAAAAAATAAGCATCAGGATTTTAGGGTTTGGGGATGTACATTATCTTTAATTTGTGTCATGATTTACAGGAAGTACTGATGTCCTTACTTAGTCACTTCCAACACTTATTTCATTTTCTGTTGCCTTTTTACTTTTCTGCAACGTGTTTAAGAGGTAAGATAAGACAACCCTACTTAGACTATTTTTACCTTGCTATCAAAACTAAAATAAGCTGGATTCTATTATTGGTTTTTTTTTAGCTGCTCCTAAAATGTCTAGCACTTATGATACATACTCATTGAGAAAATGTTCCTCTTTGAAACTTCATTTCGCTGTTCATTACACTTCAGGAAACAGGTACGGAATTCCTACTATGTACCAACAGATAGTTGACAAGGTGGTGGAGTAAGAAACAGCCTGTTATGCTAATAGAAGTTAGAGGCATGCTCACAAATGTCAAGAAAAAAAATGAGGTAATGACAGTAAGTTATTATATAAAGCAATAATGATGAAATGCCCAGAATGGAACATTGGTGCAATAAGCAACACTGAACTGAACACAAGGAACTAGGAGAATATTTAGAGTTCCTTGAATTGTACTCTGGAGATTTGATTAAGCTGAAAAATAAAATTTTCCAAATCATTTTCCCTGTATATTGCTAGACTATAATGGGTCAAAATAGAACATGTGCCAGACTAAAAGGCAGAGTGAACCTTAACCCTGAACATATTTAAAGTAAGTGACAACAATAGTAGAAGCAGCTATGACTCATTAAAGCCATCTTGTCCTCACTTTTCCCTGGTTCACTTCTAACTATCTTTGCTTCTATCTTTGTTGGCAGAAGGTAGATCTAAGGATATGCGAAGGAAGGTCTGATGGATACTGCCTGTTAACAGATACACAGGGACTTCCAGCAGACTGTCTCCCAATAGAGTTAGAATGTAGAAATCCCTAGTGAGACTGTTAATCAAAGCTGCAGGTACCCAGACAAGGCTATCCTAGGTCATTTCTCTGCACATTTCCCTGTTGGCTATAACTAGCCCCAAATGGAGTCTAATGGACGATGCTTAAAGTTAGGCAAAAAACAGGTTTTTCTTTTCTTCTGTCTGACACTTCCTTGCCATCATGGGCTAGTCCAGAAGGCTGCATTGGCAACTGTAATGCGTCCTTTTGTTCATCTCATCTTACCTAGATAGCACCCCTGCAGGTTTTTGGTTCCTGGTTGTCTCCTTCCTATTATTCCTAAGTCCTATTCAATGGATGTGAACTATCTTTGTAATGTAAAACATGCAAACTTTAAGCTGTATTGCCCTTTGAGAGAGGGGGCAGGGAGGGAGGGATAAGGGAGTTGGGGTCTGTATGGAGGTGGTCAGTCAGTCAGTCAGTCAGCTTAAGTCAGTGAGTAAAATGAGTTAGTCCAAGTGAGTGAGCTCAGGTCAGCGAGCTCAGGTATGTCAGCTAAATCAGTTAGCTGCGGTTAGTCAGCTGCCATGATGAGAACTGCTGCCCCTCCGGCTGGTGATCATTAAAAATATTAATGGATATACCTCGTGTTCCTGGTGTCTCATCTCTGTGCCTCCGACCCGACAGGACATTCCTGCATCAATATTCTTAGAGCTGTTTGTGAAGAGGCATAGAGGCACCATCTTCACTATCTCATTCTTCACTACCTCATTTTTGGCAAATGATTAGCAGAAAGTTTTCAATGGACTTTCCCATAAGCTACCATTCATTTTCATTTGTTTATTTCATTGTTTTATTGAAGCATCATGAGATATATAGTTACAAAGTTGTTCATGATTTAGTTTAAATCATATAATGTTCCAACACTCATTCGTTCAACAATGAACATTTCCTACTACCAGTGTTCCCTGTTTCTCTCCCATCAGTCCTTGTCCCACCCCCATGGATTAGTTTCCATTCTTTGATCCCCTATTAAACATGTAGTCATGTTTACATTCTCAGATTCCCCTACAATCTTTGATTTGACTTTTTGTCTGATCTTCGCTTTCTTAATTTACCTTCAGTTTTCTGGGTCTCATTTCTCCTACAAATTATTTATCTTACATGTCATAGTATGTTTGCCTTCCTTGAAAAATATAAATGGGCAATATCTTTAACAAAATTAGGTGTGTTATAGTCTGAAATATGTAAAATACAAAAGGATGAGGATAAAAATCTTCCTCAATTAATCTAGTGTCCAGCGAGCATCATTCTCAATGGGGAAAAATTGAAAGCCTTCCCCCTGAGATCAGGGACAAGACAAGGTTGCCCACTCTCACCTCTTTTATTCAATATAGTACTGGAAGTACTTGCCATAGCAATCAGAGAAGAAAAGGACATCAAGGGCATCCAGATAGGCAAGGAAAAAGTCAAGCTATCATTATTTGCAGATGACATGATATCATACCTAGAGAACCCTAAACTCTCTATCAAAAAAACTCCTAGTAACAATAGACGCATATAGTAGAGTGGCAGGATACAAAATCAACACCCAAAAGTCAGTGGCTTTCCTATATACAAATAACGAAAGAGAAGAAAGGGAATATTAAGGAAACTATTCCATTCACAATTATGCCACAGAAAATCAAATACCTAGGAATCAACTTAACCAAGTGTAAAGGACCTGTACAAAAGAAAACTACAAGACATACTCCAAGAGATAAAAGAGGACACAAGGAAATGGAAACATATTCCCTGCTCATGGATGGGGAGAATCAACATTGTCAAAATGGTAATACTCCCTAGAGCTCTGTACAGATTCAATGCAGTCCCTATAAGGATACCCATGACATTCTTCAAAGAAATTGACCAAACACTCCTGAAATTTGTATGGAACAATAAACCCCCAAGGATAGCTAAAACAATCCTCGGGAAAAAGAAGATGGGAGGCATCACCCTTCCCAACTTCAAACTGTACTACAAGGCAGTAGTAATTAAAACAGCATGGTATTGGAATAAAAACAGACCTGTGGACCTATGAAATAGAATTGAGTATCCTGACACCCAACCTCAAACACATGATCATTTAATCTTTGATCAAGTTGCAAAGAGCCTAAAATGGAGTAAGGAAAGCCTCTTCAACAAGTGGTGTTGGGAAAACTGGGAAGCGACATGTAAAAAAATGAATTTGGACCTGTGTCTAACACCATGCACAAAAATCAGATCAAAATGGATTAAAGATCTCAAGACATGGGACAGA